>CAJHQQ010003972.1:0-34905 GCA_905132885.1 Moricandia moricandioides | reverse complement strand
AGTATATTTAGAGTTTTTAATATGCATCTGGTATTGTTTTAGAGTATTTACAGGTCTATATACTTATTGGAAACAATTGGAGCTTTTGGACTATTTTGGAGCAATTGGATTGCCCGGCATAAACACAGAGTCGGACCCAGAATTATGAATGGACCATCGATCGACGTCACACCACTGTGTGTCGAATCGACGGTGAAGTTGGCAAAAAGATTGAGAAATACAAGTTTTACCTAGAAGTTTCATTAATTGCAAGAGAAGTCTCTGACCAAAATTAGACTATTATTAAGGTTTTCTATCTTTGTTAAATCCTAAGCTGAAAAAGCCCCTAAGAAGCCATTAGGACCAAAAGCTGAGCTGCAAAAAGTTACACCAGTGTTTTAGAGCTAGAACACATTGATACTTCAATTGGAGAGAAAGATCCGATCATCATTACAAAGAAGATCTTGAACTCCTTATATTTTTACTCAACTTATTCAATGCAATTTATTCATGTTCTTTATTGCTATGTCTGAGTAGTTCTCTATTAGATTTAGGGTTATTCAATAGTAGTAATGTATTGCTGATTTTATAGAAAATTTTAGGGTAATCTTCATGGTTCTTTGTTTAAGTTGTTGTTAATGCTAAGTTGAAACTGATCACCTCAATCGTAGAAATTAGGGTTCTATAGCGCAAGCGAGAGCTTGGTTATAACATGGAATCTATCTTAAACAATCTAAATAACTAGTAACAAACGAGAGCTGAACTAGAAGTTGGAGAATTAATTAAACCGCGAAACCAGTACTGTTTAGAATGAGCAACGATCAATTTCGTATTACTGCCATCGATCGACACTCAGCCGAGATGCGCGAGAGTGATCTCCTAAACCCTAAGGTTTAAATTCAGAACGATGCTTAATAAAACCCTAGAAATCTATTAGTTTGCATTATCTAAATCTACTTAAGAATTCCCCTAAGTATATTCTCTAAATTTAAATCCTTATAAACCAAATCATTTATTAAAATCGCTTTTATTGTTGTTGAAATAATTCATATAGCTTTAATTCGAAAACAATAAGTCTATTATGCAATCTTAGAGTCTCTGTGGATTTGATCCCTAAGTAATACACTGAACCTCTTAATTGAGAGAATAAAATGGGAATGTAGGGTTAATTTGAAAGTGAAAAATAAACTTCATATCAGACATCAAGGTGTGAGGCCTCAGACCTGTGCATTGTCTCCTCAATTGGTTTCAGATCAACCATCCAACCTTGCAAAATGTATCGAAGTCAGAATGTGTTGTATATATATGAGTACTCTATATATATTAGGGATGTCTCAATGATAACCACCCTTACTCGTACTTCACCACATGAGAAGAACCTATGTTTATGTGGCCTTCCTGGTGGGTGCCTTGTTGCAGGTGGAAACAGATGAAGTTCAGTGAAATCAGTAGCAAGGTCAGATACGGTATCATAATCAGTCGGTGGAAAAATATGACATTCATAAGCCCCCTTCAGAAACTCAATACCGTACACATTTGCATTTAGGGATTTTACCTTCACGCTTTCACGAACAGAAGAATGGGATGAGAACAAGGTATGTTTAGAATCTGAAACTCGTAGCAAGTACATCTCCCACTTGTCAGGTTGACGAGAAAATAGTGCCTTTTAACTTCTTCTACCTCATATTTTTTCTTATATATCTTCCTCAACATGTGCCCCAGACATCTCAAAGCTTGCAACAATCCTTTCTGACATTTTAGGTGTTGAGAGACTTCAGACATTGTTCGACAACTCCGGTGCTTAGAGAACCAACCCATTAGTCTAATGTTATACACTCCATCATAAGTTGAATAGTGACCATAAATATGATTATTCAACCGTAGTTGTTATAAAAGTGAGTAAAATGCAAAACGTTGACTTTAATATTAAAAGTTATGGACAGTTTTTAGTAAGATAGAAAGAAGTGAGTTCCTATTAATTTGGAATCAAAGAATTGGTTATAAAAATATGTATAAACATGAATATATAACAATTGTTGGAGATAACATTTATCAATAGACCACTATTTTATTTTAATAAATAAACTAGATTCTCACCCGCCCTTTTAAAGGGCGGATATATTTTTTGTTTTAAACTTTTTTTGAAAAATTTATTTTTTATATTTTTTCCATAATCATATTTGTGTTTAATCTTTTATCAATAACATAAATGACTTAGTATTATTATTATTATGTAATAATACATAAATAATATATAGTTGGATCAAACATTTATCAGTTGGTCATGTTCCTATTTTAATATAATAAATTTAAAAAAAGTAATTTTATATATTTTTATTCCATAATCATATTTGTATTTAATTTTTTATCAATAATATAAATGACTTAATATTATTATTATTATGTAACAATACATACGTAATAAATAGTTGGACCAAACATTTATCAATTGACGATGTTCCTGTTTTAATAGAATAGATTTGGATAAATAAGTATTCAAATACTAACATATTATTTTGGAGATAATCTTGTGTCCCACACTGAAATACCACTAATCGGTCTCAAATTTCTCATTTTTGAGGGTCTCTCGCTCTTTGGGATCAACATATATGGGTCATGTTTAACCAAACATCCAACTTTTCCGTTCGCATAAAAGTATTCAGCAGATAGATAAAATAATGGACAAATCTCTCAAATAGCACATTTTGAAGTTTTTTAAACAAAAATAGACTTTGAGAGAAAGAAAAATGACAAAAATAGATTTTTTTATTTTGAAAATTTTAATATTTTTAAAAAAATTTAATTTTTAAATCTTAACTCCAAAACCCCTACTCCATAACTCTAAACCCTAAGTTTAGATTAGTTAACCCAATATATAAATATATATTTACATACTTTAATAAAGTCTATTTTAATCATTTTTCTCTTTGAGTGTTATTTTTGGGACAAAAACTTTTTAAAATCTATTTTGATCTTTATCTCTAAAATAAAATCGTTTACCAAACAGGATCTATTGACAATAATAATAATAATAAAAAGGTTTCACTTTCACGGACTAGGGCTTTCATTTCCCGCCGATTTGAGAAGATCCCGCCCAACACAAAACAAAACAAAAAGGTTTCAGAGAAAGAGAAGAGCGATTGATTGATTCGCAGAAGATGAGTATGAGGAAGAAGATACAGAAGAAGTTCAAAACCAGAGGTTATAGCCTCAAGATCGACGCTCTCAACAGCATTCTCGCCTTCTCCGACCAATTCCCCGGCGACGATGAAGGAGAAGCCATTGATCTTCTTCTCGACCACCTCCAGATGGAAAATCGTATGCCCCCACCCCTCTTATTATTTCTATTGATTCGATTCTCATAATACTTTTTTGCAGTTAATTCTTCCGTTGTGGATGCGGAATCCGTTCAAGGAGTGATTAATCTCTTATTGGGAGCTAATGATGCCGCGGAGGAACCAACCTCGAATGCCTCTTCCTTGGCTGTCATCGACGCCTTTCTCGTCCCAAAGTATCGATATGATTCTGTTAAGAAGCAGTTCATCGAGTAAGCAAGCCCCTTCTACTTTGTAAAAAGTTGAGTTTCTAAAGATTGCATTGTACTGATTACAGGCATACGAGTAGCCTGCCTGTTCACGGTGAGGCTTCTTCGAAAACAGAAGTATACAGGGAAAGATTCATGTTGCTGTTGCAGAGAGTTTCTCGCGCTGAGCTTTTTTCTAGGCCAGCTTTTAATGCTGAAATGTCGCAGTTTGACAACTGTGAGGTTGGTTTTTTAATGTGTATTTCTTTTTTCATATTCTTTGTGTGTTCAAAGTCGTGTTCTTTTTTTGAGTAGATATCCCCAATCCAGTCTCTAGTAGTTCAAATCGGAAGGAAATGGGTGATGGGTGTCATATCACAGTTGGAAGATGGACATTTCTACTTGGAAGACCTTTCAGCTTCTGTTGAGATTGATTTGTCCAACGCAATATCCTTTTTTTCTAGAACAAAATTGATAACATCTAAAATTCCATACATTTACTAAAGCAAAGAAATTAATTGCATTTAAGTACTTTTCTTTGACAGTCAGTACAAGATAACCACAGGGTTTTTCACTGAGAATACTATCATTTTGGCAGAAGGTGAAATGCAGAATGGTATCTTTCAGGTATAATCTAGAGCTACACGGTGGCACATTCTGAGTTAGTTGTTTATTTTTTAACTACTGTTAGACCAGGGAGATTTATGTATAATATTTTCATAGGTTCAATGATATAGGCGGGCATATCAAAATTAAGTCGTTTGTATGACAAATAATAATACATACAAGTCTCTAAACACACAGACCTTCGGAAGGTTCAAAATACATTCTTTAGCTAACTCGTCCTCTTTTATAATCTTTTTCCCCATGTTTTGGTAATAGGTTATTACATGCGGATTTCCTCCTTTGGAAGACAGGGATAAAACCTTAAAGACACATTCTGGGTACGACTTCTTTGGAAATGGCATGCTAACTAAAGAAGAGACGGTAACCCCTGAATCGTTGTTTGTACTTTGGATTGAGAATTTGTTAATTTCCATTGGATAGTGAATATGTTCTTTTGTGTCTGATCACAGGTTAGACTTGCAGACCTAGAAAGACAAGCAGTAGATGACACATTTGTCATATTGTCTGACATATGGCTGGATGACGAAGAGGTAAAATCGAGTACTAACTACTGTGATAATGCTTATTAAAGAGCATTTGCTTGAACACCAAAATGTGTTGTCCGTAGAGAAGGTTCTCGGGAAGCTGGAAAAGGTTTTTGATGGTTTTGAAAATATGGAGATTGTGCCTTCTTTGTTTGTCTTCATGGGGAACTTTTGCTCTCGCCCATTCAACTTATCCTTTGGTTCTTATTCAAGCCTTAGGTAAGGAGGTTCATTCTAGTTACAATCTTCCCAGTTGTTGTTATCCAGATATATGTTCTTATATATTCTTGATGACATGTATCCGTTTGATTTTCAGGCAGCAGTTTGGTAAACTTGGTAGAATGATTGGAAGCCATCCACGGCTTAAAGAAAGTAGTCGGTTTTTATTCATCCCAGGTCCTGATGATGCAGGTACTGGCATCTCCATCACTATCTAACCAAAACTATGGTTCATGAGGAAGAGACATGACTAATAAGAACTCATTATATCTGACAGGTCCCTCAACAGTCTTGCCAAGATGCGGTTTACCAAACTATTTAACCGAAGAGCTTCGAGATGTTATTCCCAATGCTATATTTTCAAGCAATCCATGCAGGTAAATTATATATACTGCGTATGAACACTCTATTATTGTTGATCATTCTGAATTATGAGGAAAACATTTGATTTATTGAGATGGACCGACACTGAAGTTTTTTTTATCTTTGTTAAATGCAGAGTAAAGTTCTACAACCAGGAGATTGTGTTCTTCCGGAAAGACCTTCTGTACCAGATGCGTCGTTCATGTTTAATAACCCCTTCTGCTGAAGAAACTGATGACCCATTTCAGCACGTAAAAACATCTCTCTCCTCCATTATCTTCCAACTTCTAAGTTATTTTTCGGTTAATTGCAGAATAATCTGAAACTTGTGAAATGTGTTGGTTCAGCTTGTCTACACAATAACTCACCAGAGCCATCTATGTCCTCTACCTCTCATGGTGCAACCCATCATTTGGAATTACGATCACTCTCTTCGACTATACCCAACTCCTCATACGGTATACTCTTAAATCTTCTTGCTGTAGTTTCTGTTCCGCCTAGTTTGGAAGAACGAACCAAAGGATTGTTGTTGTTTTGAAACAGATCGTTTTAGGTGACAAGAGTGAGCAAAAGGTTTGCAAATTTGGGGGAACAACATGTTTCAATCCAGGCTCCTTTTCATCTGATAGCACTTTCGTAGCTTATCGGCCTTCCACTCAAGAAGTCGAACTCTCTGATCTCTGATTCTCTTTTCAGGCAAGCCTGAGCTTTAAAAGATTAAAGGAAGAGTGACAAAAAAAAAACATACTTCCCATGTACTCTTCTATGTGTCTCTGTTGTATTCGTAGGAGAAGATGTCTTTAAATTTAACCAAATTTGGTCATAAACTTATGGACAGTTTAGTTAAGTCATCTTAAATCAAGTGACTGCGTGCATATAAATCAGACTGTAAGCGACATTTTCATAAACTTAACGGGAATAAATCACCATTATAATTTATTGAGGGTTTTGAAAAAATGATTTAGAATTTTTGCAAACATAACCGCTTTGCAACTGTATTTTTTTTCATTTTTTTTCCTATACAATCTTTAACTTTACCAAAAAAAATCAAAAATATCATTATTATTTAATTTTCAAAAATTGCTGAAAATCATAAACACCATAAACATTTTTTTTATTAAAAAATGTTACTATCATAAATTTTTCAAACCATCGTAAACAATCAATCTGAAGCTTTTAAAACTAAAACAACAAAATTTTCCTCTTTTCTGCTCACTTTATATCAGCTAAACTTTTTTTTCTTCATTTCCTCTCTATTTTCATCTAAAAAACTTTCATACTTTTATTTTCAAAAATAAAACTCTCATATTTTGGTGATTCTTCAATACCACTTGTCCAACCTTCTTTTCTTTTATTGATATTCGAAGTTTGGACGATGAGAAAGTTTGGAAACGAGCTACACCACAAAAAGGTAACTATTTTTATGGTTTTTGTCACTATTCAGGTATGTTATTGAGCGTTAGATATCACTCTATATATGCGGTAGATTTCAATGTATGTATGTGCTTATCCGTAGACATACTCTATAGTATCATTATCAATGTACATGTTAGTTTTGCAATTAACAATATTTATATTTTGCACCGTAAGTTTCACTATAAGCCTACGTCTTTACCTTTTAAAACAAAAACAAAATTTGGTAGACTTGCAGAGAAGTTTTAAGTATATGAGGTTAACCTTGCATTTGACCAGATGTTTGACTTTTCTAAAAATACTTATTATGAGTCGGCATCCACCAGACTTGAACTGAAATATCTTCAAAAAGTCAATTTTGCATTTGATAAAAAAAATTACTTTTAGTAGACTTTGAATTTACTCTACAAAGATATATTAGTTTTTTGTTTGACTAAAATATAAACAGATTAACCAAAGATTAATTAAAATATAGACTTCATGTGATGCCTATTAATCTTTTAACAAAATTCTAGACTTCATCTGAAACAATAATCAAAAACAACATTGTTCTGATATCACTTGTTATGCGGAAACCAGATCTTTCTATCACGAACTCACTCAGTCTCATTCTCTTTCTATGATTTGATCACTCGTTTGTATTGAGAAGGAAAGAGAACAGAGCAACGACACAAAAGTTTTGTTTACCTAATGTTTTCCTATGATGTGTGGAGATTAGTCACTGGGGCTAGACTCAGTCCAGCAAATCAACGAGGTCAAGACTTGAGCTCTTGAATCAAGATGCTCCGTGAAGATGACGACTCACGCACACTGATACATATGTTATGTTTTTCTGTTACAGCTAACTACTCTACTCTCATCCTTTTATATGATAAGGATTTACAAACCAGATTAAACCAAGACTCTGATAGAGAACCGTTGTATTATTCACTTCAATACGATATCAAGTACTGTTTATCTCTTGTTCTCTAAAGAGAAACAAGCCCACACCAATTCCCCGATAACCCCCAAATGTTTATATCGATCCCTTTATATACAAAAGCCCAATACAGACTCAATAACCCGTAAAAACTTCCTAACCACCTTGCCAGCTCATCCCTCCTCTCCAACTCTATCCTTGTGCATCCAACTCTTCTTCACTCTTCTTCTTCCTTCTTCTCACATAAGCTCTCTGTGGCATATCAAAATTCAGCTTGTCCTCAAGTGAAAACAAAGGAAACTGCTGCTTCAATTCTCCCACCCTTAACCAAGATGCCTCATGAAAAGGTAAATGTTTCCACTTCACAAGCACCTGTAAAAAACCCTCCTCATCATACCGCCTGTCAACAACCTCCTCCGGTTCGATTAACAACTCATCAATCTCAGAGAGAATGAGAGGTAAAGGAGTAGCTGTTACCCCTTCCCCCACTACTGGTTTCAACTGTGAGACATGGAATACCGGATGGATCTTCGAAGAGTCTGGTAACTTGAGCTTATACGCAACTTTCCCAACACGAGCTACCACCTCAAATGGCCCATAAAATCGAGCAGCTAGCTTTTGGAACAGACGCCTACTGACCGATTGTTGTCGATACGGTTGTAACTTCAAATAAACCTGATTGCCCACTTCAAACTCCACATGTGACGATGTTTATCCGCATTAAGCTTCATCCTGTTCTGAGCTCGAATCAGATTCTCCTTGACGGAAGCCAACACCATTTCTCGTTCTTTTAACATCTCGTCCACTTCAAAATTTTGTGTTGAGCCCGCTTCATAAGCCAACCAAGTTGGAGGGTCTCTTCCATAGACCAGTTTGAAGGGAGTACACTGCAATGCTGTATGAAAAGAAGTATTGTACCAAAGCTCTGCCCAAGACAAGAATTTGGACCACTTCTTCGGATGAGTTGATGCAAAGCATCGTAAATATGTTTCAAGACAGCGATTGAGTACCTCTGTTTGTCCATCTGATTGTGGATGGAAAGCAGTGCTGAATCTCAATCTTGTACCCACCATTCGAAAGCACTATTTCCAGAATTTGCTCAAAAAGATCTTGTCCCTATCAGATATGATCGATTTAGGGAATCCATGCAATCGAATAACCTCCTGAGCAAATTTGTGAGCCACTTCCACGGCTGTGAAAGGATGTTTCAGAGTAAGAAAATGTCCATACTTGCTTAAACGGTCAACTACCACCAAAATGACATTGACTCCTTGTGAATTAGGAAGCCCTTCGATAAAATCCATAGCCACATCCTCCCAAATTTGTGCTGGTAATTCAATCGGTTGTAATAACCCTGCTGGTGATAACGTTGAATACTTATGAGTTTGGCACACTCCACATGCGGCCACATACTCTTGGATCTGTTTTCGCATTTTAGACCAATAGAACGCAGCCTTCACTCGCTGTAATGTTCTTAATACGCCTGCATGTCCTCCCATCACGCTATTATGATACTCATGTAAAATTAATGGTATTTGTGATGAAGTACTCGGGATCACCATACGGTTTTTAAAACAATTTACCATTGATTACCGAGAACCCTTTCTTCACTGTTTCACCTGTCGTTAACTTCCCCAACACTTCCTGAATTTATGTATCCTCATCAATCTCTCAATACAGGTCTTGTAACTGTAAGCTCATAGGGACTGTTAATGCGAATAAACTGCGGCCGTTATCCTCTGCTCGGGTATGGTCAATATGAGAGAGTCTATCAGCCACTTTGTTCTCACTTCCAACCTTGTACTCTATATCAAACTCGTATCCTAAAATTCGCGTCAACCATCTTTGGTAATCCAGAGTAATCTCACGTTGTTCCAACAAGTACTTCAAGGATTGTTGATCAGTACGAACAATAAATCGTCTTCCCAACAAATAGTGTCGCCACTTCTGTATGGACATGACGATAGCCATTAATTCCCTCTCATAGATAGGTTTCAACTGCTCCCTCTGAGTTAAACCGTGACTGAAGAATGCAATAGGGTGATGTCCTTGCATTAACACAGCACCCAAACCAATCCCTGAAGCATCCGATTCCACTATGAATAACTGAGTAAAATTCGGCAATGCTAACACTGGTGCAGACACCATGGCCTGTTTCAATTTTGCAAAAGCCGCTTGTGCCCCTCATTCAAACTGAATTGATCCTTCTTCAATAACTCTGTCAGCGGCTTGGCAATAGCTCCATAATGCTGAACAAACCGTCTGTAATATCCTGTTAGTCCCAAGAACCCTCTCTATTCCTTGACTGACCTAGGTGTGGGCCATTGTTGAACGGCCTTAATCTTCTGGAAATCTGTAGAAACCCCCTGAGCTGAGATTACATGTCCCAAATACTCAACACTAGTCTGTGCAAAGGAACACTTCTTCTTATTTGCGAATAGTCTTTGTTCCACAAACACGTCCAATACCAGAGAAATGTGTTGCAAATGCTCTTCTAATGAACTGCTGTAGATGAGTATATCATCAAAAAACACCAACACGAATTTTCTCAGAAACTTCTTGAATACCTCATTCATGAGAGCTTGGAATGTGGCTGGAGCATTAGTAAGTCCAAAAGGCATTACCAAGAACTCGAAATGGCTGTCATATGTACGAAAAGCAGTTTTCTCAATGTCTTCTTCCCGCATCCGTATTTGATGATAACCAGATCGGAGGTCAAGCTTCGTGAACAGCTTAGCACCATGTAATTCATACATCAACTAATCTATAATAGGAATTGGATACTTGTCTTGTACCGTTGCTCTATTCAACGCTCTGTAGTCCACACAGAAACGATTTGTGTTATCCTTCTTCTTTACTAGCAACACTGGGCTAGAGTATGGACTGTGGCTCGGTCTGATTAATCCCTTCTCAAGCATTTCTTGGACTAACTTCTCCATTGCTTCTTTATGTGCGTGTGGATAACGATAAGGTCGTACACTAATTGGCTTCGATACATTTTGTAGCGTAATAGAGTGTTCCCTACCTCTTAAAGGTGGAAGTCCTTTTGATTTCTGGAATACCGCCTCATACTCTAACAGCTTCCTTTCCACTATCACTGGAATTACTGTTTCATTTTGATCCTTTGTTTCCGAAGACTTCAACTCTATATCCCAGCCTATAGAACCCTTCTTGATCTCAGAGTTAAGTGTTTTCATCGACAGACTTTTGGAATGAAGGAATGGATCCCCAAGTAATGTTACTGGTTTCCCTTGATATATAAACGACCACTCATTCTTCTCCCAATCCACTACACACCTCCCTAGTGTTCTGAGCCATTGAACTCCCAATATTATGTCTGCGTTGCCTAACTCCAAGACAATGAAATCAGCGTTGAAGGACATATTAGGTAAAATCAATTGCACCTTTCTACAAACGCCAATGCCTTGAACTGATATTCAAGTACCAAGTAACACATCCAAGTTCGGACTTCTTGTGACCAACAGTTTGTTCTTCTCAACCGCGGATGGAGAAATGAAGTTATGAGTTGCTCCACTATCCACCATTACTATGACTTCATTCTTCTTAAGATGTCCTCTTAACTTAGTTGTGGTTGGAGAAGAAATCCCCAAGAAGGAGTTTAAGGATAATTCCATCATTGCCATCTCATTATCTTCATTTTCGCCCTCAACTTCTATTAGCGATTGGTCCAAGATCTCCATCTCAAACCCGTTCACCACTGTCAGTACCTGAAGAGTTCTATTCTGGCACCAATGTTGCTTAGACCATTTCTCATCACACTTGAAACACAACCCCAATCTCTTCTTTTCTGCCATTTGTGCTTCTGTCAAACGAATCTGAGGTCTTTGTGTAACACTACTCTGTGATCTTGTAGGTTGAACACTCGGACCTTGCGGTTTGGAATTCCATCTCTGATTGTTATTTTGAGAGGAAACTGTCCTGGAGTTCCCAGGGTTTGTCATGCTTCTTCCTTCCATTTGTCTCTCTCTACAAACCACTTTATACATCACACTTTCCTCCATTTGATAAGCGGTGGAAATCATCTCTGCCAAATCAACCGGTTTACACATATTGACAACTTCTTTCATTGCTGGTTGTAAACCATTCGTGAATATTCCCTCTAGTTGTCTCTCCGTCAGTCCTGTAACCTGAGTTGACAAATCCTCAAATGTATGTATGTATTGAGCGATTGTTCCCGTCTGTTTCACGGTGAAGAAAGGCTGACTCGGATCCCTCAATTTTTCTCTGCTGAATCTTGCAATCAACCTCTCCTTAAAATCAGTCCAAGTTCTGAAACCTTTCCTATGAAGCTCACTATTAAACCAACTCAACACATCTCCCCCCAAACTCACCGATACTACATCCAGCTTCATCTTCTCGTCGTATCCACCGATACGAAAATATCGTTCCGCCAATGCGAACCAACCATACGCATCATCGCCATCAAACATCGGTAAGTCTATACGTTTAACCATGCTATCCCTATTACCGATAACCTGACTTCTATCATTCATATCATCCGGTCTAAGGCTACGGCTAGGTTCCGAGTTCGATTGATGTACCTGGTAATTTGGATGACAATACGGTTGTGGTGACTCTTCCGAAAGATCGATACACTTCGATAACTTCTTATCTAAGCTCGCGCACATCCGCATATAACATTCCTCCATCTTCGCCTCTAATCGCGATTTCATCGCTCTCGAATTCTTCTCGATCTCTAAAATCGACTCCGTGAATCTCCGATTTGTTTCAAACTGAGCCGTTGTATGCTCTTGAAACAATGATGACATCCTCTCTATCGTCACCGGCTGCTCCGATTGTTCCTCCTCCTCGAACGTCGTCTTCTTCATCGCGAAAGTTCCGATCCAGATTGCTCACCACCGCACCAATTTGATAGAGAACCGTTGTATTATTCACTTCAATACGATATCAAGTACTGTTTATCTCTTGTTCTCTAAAGAGAAACAAGCCCACACCAATTCCCCGATAACCCCCAAATGTTTATATCGATCCCTTTATATACAAAAGCCCAATACAGACTCAATAACCCGTAAAAACTTCCTAACCACCTTGCCAGCTCATCCCTCCTCTCCAACTCTATCCTTGTGCATCCAACTCTTCTTCACTCTTCTTCTTCCTTCTTCTCACATAAGCTCTCTGTGGCATATCAGACTCTCACTAACTCAATTACTCTAAACCGAATAACATAACCGAGTCTGCTAAAACCATTGGCATCCTATAGTGTTTTATAAGGCATTTTTCAGTATAGAGCTATCAATACTTAACAATCTCCATCTTAGCTGAAATACTGCAACAACAACAACTCTTTAATTACTCCACCTTCAATACAAGTCATGACCTCTTCCTATGGATTCACCGTCTGGACTTACACGTCTAGATGGTGTCCCGGCCTATTCAGGATTTAAGGACTTTGGGTAAGTGCAACGCAGACTTAAACTTTCCCACCATAACCACTTTAGTCAAGATATCAGCAAGATTACATCTTGTATGTGTCTTTTGTACATCCACCTCTCCATCTTCAGTGATGTCCCTTATGAAGTAGTACTTCACTACAATATGCTTGGTCCTTTCGTGAAAGACATTATTCTTGGACAAGCAAATTGCTTTTTGAGAATCACCGACACCTTTACTGCTCCATGATCAAACCCAAAATCTTCCAAGAGACCTTTCACCTAAATTGATTCCTTTACAGCTTCAGTAAGTGATATAAACTCAGACTTTGTTGTAGACAGTGCAACCACCGGTTGAAGACTCAGATCTCCAGCTAACCACATTATTACCAAACGTAAACACATACCCAGAGATTGATATCTTCTTGTCCAAGTCACCAGCAAAGCCTGAGTCACATAAACCATGTATTTCTAGCTTCTTCGTTTGAGTATACACCAACTGCAGGTCTTGAGTGACATTGATATACCTCAACAACCATTTGACTGCTTTCCAATGTAACTCTCCTGGTTTACTCATATACCGGCTCACCAAACCAATACCATATGCCAAATCAGGTCTAGTCCCTACCATAGCATACATGAAGCTTCCCATAACTGAACAATACAAAGTAATATTTGTATCAACACACTCACTGATATCTTTCACTGCATACAACTTAAAATGAGCCCCAATAGGTTTGAGTGATCTTTTCTTATGCCATTCTGAAATTGTTAACCACCTTCTTCAAGTAACACGACTGAGACAACCTAAAAACACCCTTTTTCTGTCGCTCACAATGTCCATGCCCAGAATACGTCTTGCAGCACCCAAATTCTTTCATCTCAAAAGCACTACTGACATAATGTGTTTATTGTTCTAACATGGTATAAATATCATAAATAAATAACTATAAAATTAACCCTTAATCCTAACACACAAAACAATACTCTTGCCAAGAGAGATCATGTGTAGTACTTAGGGATCAAATCTACAGAGAGCAATGACACACAATAAATTTTTTATTTCTAAAGACTAAACTAGGTAGATATATATCAGTAGTATTTAATTAATTTAAGAAAATATTTCTTATTAGAAAATGTAGATGCAATAAGGAAATATGCTAATAATGTAAATATGGAAATATGCTATTAAACTAACTAGATGCAAATGTAAATGTGTTAGATTCAGGGTTTCAAGCTTAATGGATTATAGCGAATAGGAAGAACTGGTTCACCCCTGGAATGGTGTCGATCGATACATGATGGCCGTCGTCGATCGATTCTTGAACTTTGGGGGTGCATATCATCGTTGATTGGCTCGTTCTTCTGTTCCTCGTTGTCGATCGATGCTTGAACTAGGGTGTCAATCGATGGTTGTTGTCCAAATAAAGCTCCTGATCCAGTAGCCATAACAAGGGCATCTTGCATAAAGATCTCGTGCACGTCCTTCTGGGTTTCTGAAAATTTCAAACTCATTTGGTTTGAGATAACCATTATTTGCCTATTTTGTTCTTAACTCTGGTTTATGGTTTGCATTTGATGTCGTTCGATGGCCAAGATATGTCGTCGATCGATGCTCTATTATCTGCTTTCGCATTCATTACCCAGCCATCTTATTCCAGTGCTACGTTGTGGGACTCAATCAGCTCTTCCTCCTTGTAATCTGAATCGTATTCTTCGTAAGCTTCACCGCATCCTTGGTATACCTGGTGGGTGTCGATCGATGGTAGTTGGTGACCGTCGATCGATGCCTAATTATCAGGCTGTCGTCTGAAAAGGTTTCCAGCTCTATTAGTCATCACAAGTATATCTGCCACATCTTCTTTCGTAACATGTAGAATTCTACCATCCATAGCTTGTGCGTGACCATCTGGATCTCTCATAATGCCGAACTCATCTGGTCGTAGATAACCATACTCCCTTTTGCGTTCCGCTGCTGACTCTAGTTCGGTCCTTAAGTGACAACCAGTATCCATCGATGTTGAATGGTTACCATCGATCGACGTCGAGTCCCCGAGTTGATGGGAAATATGAAAAACATCAGCCTCGTCTATAGCAATCCCTCGTTATTCAATTATTTCTTAATCTTCGTCGTACTTGAGGTAGGTTGTGTTGTAGCAGGTGTCGATCGGTTCTGAATGGTTATAATGAAGCTTGGGTGTCGATAGATGGTGTGGGTTGGGTGTCGATCGATGTCCCTTCTTCTGATTCCTCGTTGGACTCATAATTGCATAAACATGTGGCCACAAGCCTTTCATCATTACATAATTCAATCAGAGTAGCATTGCTCTTATTCTTGACAAGTTCATAAAAAATATTCTGATCAATTAGGGATAGATACAACATGTTTAGCTTCATATCACAGATAGATCCCACATTGGCCATGAATGCTCTACCGAGGAGTAGCAAAGAGTTCCAGTCCATCCTGATGTCCATCACATAGAATTCTACTAGGACTAGGGTGTTGTTAATCTGCACTTGATGATCTTTTATCATCCCTCTTGAGTTTACTCTTAAGCAGTCTACAACGTGAACGAATCGTTGGAGGGTTCCACTTGTAGGTTCAGTTCCTCTGTCATAGATTTTGGCATAATTCTCACTGATGATCCAGTATCACAGAGGGCATTGGAATATTCGTTGCCTTTGATGAAGCCTGGGATCGCGAACTTTCCAGGATCACTTTTCTTTTTCAGAAAAGTCATATGCTTCTTATTTTCTCTGAGATGATTGAACATTATCTTATATCATCATCTGTCTCCCTTGTTTTCTTGAAAAACATCCACAATTTGTGAGTATAATAAGCTTCATAAAAAGAGATATCTATAGGAATTTTAAAAACTCTTTTAGCAAAGCTATCCATCTCCTTTTCATTGGCTTTTCTGCGTTGATGTTTGGGGATATTTTGCCTCCTCTTTGAGTGTCTCTTATCTTCTCCATCAAGATCCATAGCTTCAGACGTGTCTGTATTCTGTTCTAAGACTGTCACAGTTGGACGCACAATCAGACTTGCATTGAGGTTCGACAGTCGAACTGGTTTCCTCATCTGTCGATCGATGTTGAGGTCGCAATGTCGATCGATATGTTGGTCATAACGTTGATCGATGTTATGAGTTCTATAGTGATTGATGTTAGTCGATTCACACGAAGCCATTGATTCTGTAGGCTTCACCGTCGATCGATGCTCACTACTTGGTGTCGATTGATGCAGATGAGAAGTTCCGAGCGACATGGAATCTTCCACATGCAAATCGCTGTCCTGGAGCCTTTCTCTCTTAACTTCTTGCTAAAAATCATCTTCAATCAATGCATTGAAGTGGTGCTTCTTTCCATCCTCTATTTTCTCTTTAATCAAGCTCTCATGCCTCCTAATCGTCTCACTTGTTTGCATCACTTGGTACTCCAATTTCTTCACATGGGAACTTGGTGTTGAGGTTGAGATACATGTCATCTATCTTTCCATTGAAATCCACAGTCATATTTTGTTGTCCCTCTAAAACTCTATCAACCATTGCTTCGATCTTACTTTCTTGAGTATCTGGAGGAGGACTCTGGTAGGAGGAAGATCCATAAGTCATGTTGTTGTTGAAGGGCCTTCGCTTTGAACTCTGATTAAAGTTACTCCTTTGACCATTCCCATAGGAGTTCCTATTAAAACCTGGATTCCCTTGTCTCTGGAAACCGTTCCCTTCGATGTAGTTCACATCTTCTTCTTCAGTCTCATCTTCTCTAGACTCTATCACTTCTATTTATTCAAAATTAACCTGCTTCTTGAAAAGTTTTTGAACACTATCCAGTTTTGCTTTGACTTCTTCAATCTTTTCCATGCTCATAGCTGGGGTTGATTTCCTCCTTTCAAAATATGAGTTCTTGGTCCTATTACTTGATGCCAGATTCTCAATCAATCTAGTAGTCAACCAGTGTTCACTGAGCAGCTTTGGCGTTAGCTTCAGGTTGAACTATTGCAGCGTGCTTCTGCTTCTGTATCAGGGATTACAGCCCCCTGTTCGTCTATCTTTTGACCTGATGCATTACACAGGTGACCGTTGAGTTCACGCAAGTCTCTATTCTCGTTCTGAACCACTACAATAGGCGCAACCATCTGAACTCGTCTGCTGTCATCGATCGATGCGGGTAGGTGCTCGTCGATCGATGTTATTGTGTTTACATGGGTCGATGTTCGAGTTCTGATGTCGGTCGATGCTATCCGTGAAGAAGTTTCAAACGATACTGAGTAGTTACTGTCGATCGATGCTTGTCGTATATCTTTTTGGATTGTACGTTCGAGCTTTTGTGGGTCTTAGAATAGTAGTTCTTGTCCTTTATTGCTTCTGGTACTTTGTTGCATGTACCTCAGATACAAAGAAAAGAAAATTTTAGTAACTTGAAAACAAACCTAGACTAAATCCTAAAAATTAAATCTAATGGCGATCAATGCTCCTCGACAATGGCGCCAAATTTGACAGAGTGTGTTTATTGTTCTAGGAGTATAAATATCCTAAACAAATAACTATCAAATCCCCTATATATTAATCCTGGAGCATTATAACTTTTAAGTGTAGCCACGTGTCATCACTATGATGATTCTCAGAATCTTTAGGAAAAAATTGGTTTATCTAAATATAGATTATCCCTCTATATATTAAAAGAGAAGTCACTTTGCCACGTGTCACTCATACAGAGCTTCTCATAAGAATTTGAGACATTTGATTGGTTGATTTTTTGGAATTTCTTAATCATTTTTTTAATTAATCGAGAAGCTCTATTATATGAAAGTACCACTAAAATCGATCTCACCATTTAATTCATCGATCCCACTAATTGCGAGGAAAACATAATTGAATGACCAATTAACATCACTTTCCAAATGACTTACATAATTAGTTAATACATGTAATAATTAGTTTTCTTATAACAAATAAATTACTTGCGCAAGAATATTAGTTAATACATGTAGCAATTAATTTTCTTATGATTAGTTAATACATGTAATAATTAGTTGCCTTATAACAAATTAATTAATTTCACAAGAATATTAGTTAATACATGTAATAATTAGTTTCCTTATAACAAATAAATTACTTACGCAAGAATATTAGTTAATACATGTTCTTGTTTCTTTATAATCAGTTGCTGAAAACAGCGAACTAAACGAGGTGTGGAAGGACATTCTAAATGCCGAAGAAAACACTCTTTTCTCTCAAATCTTTTGCCTTCGCAAAATTCACTTTCATTTTTGGTCTGAAAATCTTGAGTTTGCTGTGGAGACACACAGGACATTGAGCTGTACATGAAACATGGTGAGAACCCTTCGTTCACCGAGCTTTCAGAGCGAGCTTGGCTAAGGCGAGAAGTCGCTATAGGCTACATAAAAGGCGGTAAAAAGGTGACTGTGTTTTATTACTATGCAACAGACATTATATTAACATTTCCCTCTTTAAGTTTTATAACTAATATGCATAACTCGTTTTCGTTTTGGTTGTTGCAGGTAATCAATCCGGTTCCAAAGACAGAAGCTCCCTCCCTCGAAATGACAGACTCATTGATTGTTATATCAGAGCTTGAAGGAGACCAACCCATAACACTTTGATACTATATATATATATATATATATATATATATATATGTATGTATGTGTTCTCATATTCCACATGTTATAGTTTCTTACACATCCAGCGACATGGGGGAGAGGAGACTCTGACTCACAAATGCAAGCATCAAATAAGTGGGATTCGTAAAAAGACGCATGCTTTCCCATGGACAGCCTCTTGTGCTGTCTTAATTCTTTCTTTAACCCTAGTCTTTGTAAAGATTTTAGTTTTTTTCTTTTCTCGTCTTTGTTATAGCCTATAGTCTCCACTCAAATAATTATGTCAATAAGAGAGAAGAGTAATTTTTTTTCTTTTTAAAAATGAACACTTAGAGCATGAACAAAGGGGGTCTTAAGGGGTCTCTTAGCGGGTGGGACCCGCTAAATCCCTTAAGAACCACCTCTTAAATCTCCTATTTAAGAAGTGTTCTTAGTTGGGTTATTGCACTGTTCGCGGGCCCCACTGACACGTGGCGGCCCGCGATTGATCCGTTGTTTTTTTTTTTTTTTTTTTTTTTTTTAAAGGAAAAAAAAAAAACTAAGAGACCCTAAGGGTCTCTTAGGGTTGAATATGCTCTTAGCTTCCTCATTTCTGTTGTGTGTACACTTTCCTATACATTGAAAATAGGGTGTTTTTCAAAAACAACCTAAAAATTCAAGTCAAACCTAAAACCAACTTTTTTTAATTATTATTCATCATTGAATTTTCTATAATACCACTAAGTTTTTGAATTATTTACAAATTTGCCATTATTATTTATTTATTAATTTCAAAAAATACAAAAAACCAAATACAGTATAAACATTTCTTCTTAATTACAACTATGTCATCATCATCAATATTTTCAACCACCATGAACCACCATTTTTGATCTCTTAAAGCTCTAGAATTGAATTTTTTAACCACTTTTTTCTCATTCTAAACAAGCAAATCTTCACTTCCTCTCATTTTCTCTACATTTCCATCTAAAAATCTCTCTTAACCTTCATTTTCATAATCATAAACTTCATAATTTCGTGTTTTTTCACTTGTGAATCGTCAAAAATGTTTCTTTTTGGTCATTATTGGAGTTTGGACGGTTGAAAAGGCTCGAAACGAGCTTCACACTGCAAAAAGGTAACTATTTTCATGGTTTAAGTCGTTTCTCAGATCTGTGTCGCGATAATAGATTGTTTTATATGTCTACGCCCTTATGTAGACGTACAATGCAATCTATTTGTCAAAGCGCAGGTCAGTTTTGCAATTGACTAAACAAATTTTTTTTTTGTAACGTAGCCTTTCCCAACAGTCTACATCTTAACCTTTGACAACAAAAACAAAAAACTACGTAGATCTACAAAGACGACTACGCAAAAGAGGTTAGTTTTGCATTTGAATGAACTTTTGACTTTTCATAAGTAGACTTCAACATAAGTCTACGAAGCGTAGACTGCCGGAGAAGTTTACTTAAGGTCAGTTTTGCATTTGACCAAAATTTTGACTGCGTTGAAAATGTTAGTTTTGTGTTTGACTGAAACTTTTTAAAATTAATTATTATTTTTAATATGTAGACTTCATATGCAGTCTTCTCTTCCAGAAAAAAAAATGTACACTACCCGTGAAGTCTTTTTTTTTTATTTTGGTCAAATGCAAAACTGACTCGTCGGATTTGAGAGTAGACTTCTTGCGAAGTCTACAAAGCTGTAGACGTTCATTTCAATCTACCCCCTAAAAAGTCAAACATAGTCAATTGCAAAACTAACCTCATTCAAAAATAAAATAAAACATGTAGACTGTATATTTAGTCTACCTCTGAAAGTCAAATCCTGGAAAATTCTGGTCAAATAGCGAAAACTAACATTTTTGAAGTTGTAGACTGAAAACGAAGTCTGCTTATATAAAATCACAACTTTTTTCAACTATAAAAAGTAACTTGTAAAATGCTCAATTACAAAAACTAACCCAAAAAGTAGACCTATCTGACCGTCTACGGATGTAAACTGAAAAGAAAGTCTACCACTTTGTAGACTGAACATGGAGTCTATTTTGAAATATACATTAAAAGTTAATTTGTGTACTATGCATTAAATTTTTTCATAATTTTTTCGTTTGAAAGTGTGTAATAGTTAATCCTAATGGGTTTGAGTGATTTTGGATAGAAAAACTGTTGTAATTATGAAAGTATAATACTTTTGATTTTGCTATATTGCTAGGAAACAATTGTAGACATATTAGTAAGTCTACGTTAATTGTCACAGTGCAAACAACCGGATCACATCCAAACTGTCCAGGTTAAACCAGTGTTGTCTTACTGCTTTGGATGTTGTCTTATGTATTATCTCTTATGTGTTGAATTGATCAATTGTATTATTGCTTTGGATGATGTCTTATTGCTTTGGATGTTGTCTTATGTATTATGTATTTAACTTATCAGCTGTATTGTCGCTTTGGATGTTGTCTTATTTGATGAACTTTTGTTGAAATCGTAGGTCTTAATTTTTCTATTACTTTGAGTTCTAATGTTACTTTATGTCGTGCAGACCAACATGTTAGTCTTCTTGAACAGAAAGTAGACTTCTTTTTAAGTCTCTTATAGAGGAAGACTAATATGTAAATCTCTGGATTTTATTGGAATTGTACTTTTGGTCGAATATGAATTAAAATCTCTGAAAGAAGAGTATTATACTGATACGAAGGATGATATTTTGGTAGATAGTCGAGTACCAGACTTCTGTAAAAGAAGGCTAATACTTAAGTCTGCTGCAAGCAAATTACATAAGTTTGTTACAACCATATGTCTGGTACAAAAGCCTGATACAACCGTCTGTTACTCACAGTTCTTGAGCTCCTCCCTAGAGTATACAACCTCGATAGGAAATCAAGCTTATCCATTTTGTAACATGCACCAAGAAGACACAAACAAAGAATTATACAAGTGCATTCTACAAGAGAAGTCTACAATTTAAAATGAAGCCTACACGAGAAGCCTATAAATTCAAACATCAGTGTACTACAAATTCAAAACATCAGTTTACATGAGAAGTCTACAAATTCAAAATATCAGTTTCCAAATTCAAAATATCAGTCTACAAATTCAAAATATCAGTCTACAAATTCAAAATATCAGTCTACAAATTCAAAATATCAGTCTATAAATTCAAAACATTAGTTTACAAATTCAAAACTTCAGTCTATAAATTCGAAACTTCATACTACACTTCAAAATGAAGTAGACTCACCGGAAGCAGAGAAATGGATTAGAGATGATGCAATGCTCGTTAGAGAAATGGATCTAAGACTGGCCGACTCAGATCTGAATCAAAAGAAACTAAAAGGTTAGTAAACAAGGATGAGCTTGTTAGGTTATTAGTTAAACGAGAGATAGAGATGACAGAGAGACGTACGTCGGAAAGATAAAGCACAGTCCCTTGCTGGCTAGGACAGAGAGATGAAGTAGAAGCCATGATATTGACCGGAAGCAGAGATTGGACGAGAAGCACCGTTCCTTAAAAGTCGCCGGCTCAGATCTGAAAAGAGAAAAAGGTAAAGGTGGTCACTTTTTACCAACAGAGAGGTAAAGCATAGACATTTAACTTACCAGAGCGATGGAGCAGACAGAGACGAAGCGAATGGGAAACTGCGTGGATCGAGTTCGCCGGAAATCTCACCGGAAATCGCCTAGAGAGAGATACCGCGAAGATTAGTTTTTGTTTTACCTGAAAAGCTTGAAAATCGTATTTATATACTAGGTTAAATTGTGTGTAGACTGAAAAAAAGGTTTACATATATGTAGACTTTATAATATGTCTACGAACCCCTTAACCACAAATTTCAAACCGTATATGTTTTATTTGATCATCAAATTATATTGGTTAAATCCGGTTAGGTTAAATTGTGTGTAGACTGAAAAAAATGTCTACATATATGTAGACTTTATAATATGTCTACGAACCCCTTAACCACAAATCTCAAACCGTAATTGTTTTATTTGATCATCAAATTATATTGGTTAAATCCGGTTAGGTTAAATTGTGTGTAGACATATTATAAAGTCTACATATATGTAGACTTTATAATATGTCTACGAACCTTTTAACCACAAATCTCAAACCCTAAATGTTCCTTAAAAATGTTTAATTATATAAAATTTTAATTTTTATACTTCATATTATCCATTATGTTAATGATTAGTTAAAAATATTACAACAATTATTTTTATATATTTTTAAAATTAAATTATTAGATAAAATTATGGTATAGACTACCTAACAAGTCTACCGAATGAATAAACTTCGTACGAGGTCTACATATATGTAGACTTCTTTATGTTACGTGTAGACTAACAAAGGATAAAAACGTAAAATACACTTCTGTTTTTTTGTTTGGTCATAAGGGTTAAACAGTACTTTTATTTGTCTGAGGTGGAGCTAAGTTGGATGAGCAAGGAAGACAAATTTTCATTCCAGCAACTTTCACTGGAGGAAAAAGGTATATGAAGCAGCACTACTATGATGCCATGGCTCTGTGCAAGTACCATGGATTTCCAGACATTTTCATCACTTTTACGTGCAATCCAAAATGGCCTGAAGTTACAAGGTATCTCAAAAAATATAACCTGACCACCGAAGAGAGACCAGAAATATCTTCTGGTTTTGTAAACCAGTTTTCAAATATGTTATTTTGTGGAACAAAACTTAAGGTTGTTTATGTTAAATTTCTTTTATGTTTGCATGGATCGTTGCAATATTTCATATTTTGATTGATCATAATGTGTTTCAATGTTTTAGAAACATTCTTTCGTGATCTTGTGTGTTGAATCACTGTAGTTTTGATGTCCTGAAAAAGTACTTTGGACTATTAATTAGCAGTTATAATTGGTGTTAGTGATACAAAGTTCTAAGATTTGTTCATAATTTGGTCTTGACTTAGATAGTTTAATTGTTCACCTCTTAAATCAATTATACATAAAATTGGTATGGTGTGCGAATTAGATTTGGATTAATTTTTTATAAAATGAAATATATTAAATATTACTATAAAGATAAAATTTAATTATGAACGTATTTTGTTTTTTTGGGTTTTATTGATTTTTAACGCAACTTCATATGTAAAATCTCCCTAAATTGAAATAAATTTTAAAACAGTTTTTTCTGCTAAATGTTATCATACTTTGTATCTTTCATCAGATATGATTTTATATCCTAGGTGAAAGATATTTATTTCCATCATTATTGTGTAAAATAAGCTTCCATTAACAGAAGAAATACGAATTGACTATTGCCATTCATCAAAATATCACAACCATCAAATGGTTAAACCGAACACAAAAATACAATTTATTCATATGTAATTATACAATATGATAATGATTCCTTATATAACCGAATTACTCTACCAAGAATAATTTCATGTGGTTAAAAAGTACTCTTGTTCAGAATCATTACATTTTAAAAATGATAATCGAACCCTGCCCCTTATTAGGCTTTTATATGCATTAATACAATCACAACCCATTTGATTTATCGAACTAAAAACAAACTTATGCCCAAATATAATCAAGACGACCTTCAAAACTCATAACCCTAATGTGAGTGATGTGTTGTGTAGTACTCTATAAATCAAAAAACCAAAAATATTTAGCGAAACCTAGCACGTCCTAAACTTCTTGGCTTAACATGCAGCGGGGCAAATATAGTTGGTCAATTCCTAACAAGGTATTATCGAACTCGAGATCCAAACATTTTTGGAATACAATTTTTTTACTAAAGGACTCATGTTTTGTTTTCCTATAGGTATTATGCACATTTGATCAGTGTTAAAGTGGCTGAAATTCCTAGACATAATTTGAAACTGAAGGTTGGTGCTCCTATTATGTGTCTCCGTAACATGGATGTTGCAGATGGATTATGCTAATTGTTACTCAACTACTATTATGTTTAAAGATGTTATCTTATGTATAAATTCTAGGCTAATTGTTACTCAGCTACTTCCCCATGTGATAGAATGTAGAATTATAACCGGAAACAATATTGCTGGAGACAAGGTTTAGATTCCTAGAATGTTTGTTACACCACCTGACACAAAGTTTCCCTTCAGAATGCGTCGAAGACAGTTTCCGGTTACATTGGCTTTCGCGATGACTATCAACAAAAGTCAAGGTCAAACACTAGAAAGTGTTGGTTTGTTTCTGCCTAGGCCAATGTTCTCTCATGGTCAGCTCTACGTTGCACTTTCAAGAGTTAAGTCGAGATCTGGATTAAAAATCCTAATAACTGTAAAGAAAGGAAGTCGGAGACAAAAACATTGAATGTTGTTTACAAACAAGTTTTCCAGAATATTCCGTAGGCAGGGTACGTAATTGTTATCTACTTTTTTCCAATAATTTTTTTAAAATATATAAATTATTACAATTATTTATTTTTGGAATTTGCCAGATGGGTAGTGATGAGTATAAAGATCGATAGTATTTCATTGCCAATCAGTTTTCTGACTATTCCGATCATGATATGTCACTTTAATATTTTTTTCTGTTCAATAAAGAATAGAAAAGAATAAATTTTTCAAATTATGTAGCACGTCCACTTGCTTACAAAATTAAATACATTTTTTTGCAGGTTTCTAATGGAAGTTATTTTCATTATCGAGACAAGTACTTCATAATTAATCAAGTACTTCATACTTGATATAATTTATGGATAATATTTTCAATTTTATTATATTTTCTTTTAATATGTCTACATAAACTTTTCGAAAAAATAAAACATAATAATATTTTTACCTAAAATAAAGACTTACAACACATATACAATACAATTCTAATTAGTGATAATATAAAATATGTTACTTCTAAAACTATACACTATTAATTCCAGATTTGGAAAATAAAATATCTTCTTAAACACACAAATTATTTTGGGACGTTGCAATTATGCATAACAGAATGACTACCTCTTGATACTGAAGTTACTTTGTTCCATCTCATCTGTGTAAAATATCGAATACCAACATTTTCCTGTGCCTGATGCTTTCTCCCAAAGATGGTGGTTTTATGATATAAAATCCGTTACTGCTAAAACTTTGTACTACTTAATCCATAATTTGAATTTGTTTATGCCCGCACAGGGTGCGGGCCGGTCACCTAGTACTTTTATTAAATTAACATTCATACTGATTAGTAGTGCATAAAAAATATTTTACATTTTTTCCTTAAATAAAAGATATGAAATTACCTAATATGATTAACATATATGTAACAATTAATGTTTTGAATAATAAAGATTTGATAACATAATTTGTATCCTTCATCATTTTTGTTTAATTTATGTTATTAAAATAAATCAAACAATCTTATTAACAATATAATAAAAATATAGATTTTTTTCTTATATGTTAAATTTTGATTTTTTTTAAATGACTATAAATTACTAAAAAAGTAAAAACATTACAATGAAAAATTTGTGAACAATGTTTTTATTTTTTTGTTATAAAAACATACAAATGATCATAAAATCATATGAATATGAAGTATCATTTAATAGATATTCATATTAAATATATATATATATTAATATTTAATAAATTAAACTATACATCATATAAATACGTATATGTTAATTATATACTTAGATGGACCATTACAACATATTTTGGTAGCCACGAGTCATCATTACAATATTTTTAAAATCCTAAAAAAATAAGTTAGTTCATCTAAACATATATTATACATTTTATTAAACTAATTATCAAATTATTTAGTAGTTTATAAAAATATTTTTTATTTTTTCCTTAAATAAAAATGTTACGACCTAATATGGTTAACAAATATATGACAATTAATGATTTTGGATAATAAAGATTTGATAACAATTTATGTATTTTCCATCATTTTTGTTTATCTTTATATTCTTAAAATAAATTTAACAATCACATAAGTATATAATAAAAAATTTAGATATTTTCTTATATGCTATATTTTGAATTTGTTTAATATAAATTACTAAGAGTGTTAAAAATCTATGTTGAAATTGTTTAACTTTTTATTATAACAAGATACAAATGATCATAAAATTATATAAATATGAAGTCTCATTTAATATGTATTTAAAATATATATCATATATATAATACATAAACATGTTAGTTTCAAAATTCGACTTGAGTTGGAAGCCTCAGTTAATAAATATTTATATTTATAAAAATTACATTTTTTACAAAAAATATAAAAATGTTAATAAAATCATATGAGTATCAAGCCTCAATAAATAAATATTTATATTACATATATTATATATCTATGTCAATATCGTTTAATTGTAATTATATACTATATAAATAAATAAATGATTTATTTTAATTTTTATCAACATAAATTATTGTAACTAAAAAGAAAGATTGTTTTTATTTATGTTCTTACTCAATTTAATTAAATATGTAATAGTTACTCGCTTCTCAATTATTTTATATTTATTATTGCATAATATGTAAATTAAAACAAAATAAATAATAATATCTACAAATAATTTGTATACATAATTAATGTTCATTCTACAAAAGCACGGATTTCAAATGTTACTTGATCATATCATTTCAAAAATATGATTCTTCATATCGAAGTGAGATTGTGAATTATAACATTTGAAAGATATCATTGAAGCTCAGTGTAAATTAAATAAGTTTTAAAAAAATATCAACAAACATAATTCAACTCATCAACCTTATATTGACAGTCCATGACTATACGTTTGGAGACTTATGACATCATGGTTGAACGATTAATATTCAACGATTATTAATATATAGGTGCGTGGGTAATCATCTAGTTAACCCTTAATCCTAACACACAAAATAATATTCATGTCAAGAGAGATCAGGTGTAGTACTTAGGGATCAAATTCACAGAGAGCAATGACACACAATAGATTTCTTATTTCTAAAGACTAAGCTAGGTAGATATATATATAAATATTAATAGTATTTAATCAATTTATGGAAATATTCTTTATTAGAAAGTGTAGATGCAATATTGAAATATGTTAATAATGTAAATATGGAAATATGCGATTAAACTAACTAGATGCAAATGTAAATGTCATATATCTAGGGTTTCAAACTTAATGGATTATAGAGAATAGGAAGCACAAGAATGTATATATTCTAGAACTCAAATATTAACTATTCTAACCCTTTTAACTCCAACTCTCGTATGTGATCAAAAGGAAAGACCATCGATCGATGGCTACGGCCTGGTGTCGATCAACGGTGAAATCATATGGAAGTGTGAACAAGATTTGATATGTTCACCAAGCTAATTAGACCAGCTCTCTCATGCGCCTAACAACCAAGTTCAATGGAGTCTATTCTGACATAGAACCTACTTTGTAGTCATCCATGTCTTACTTTTGAGATCCTAGTTAGATACTCTAGAATGAAAGCATTAAGCACAACTCAATTAATAGATATTAACTTTAACCTAGCAATCATACTTTTGGGCTAATCCATGATTGCTCTCATTCAACCCTAAATCTAATTGATAAGTATTTAGACATAATTAGAGTAAGAATAATAATATGGATATAATGCATAGATAAAATATTGGGGTTACACACACACACACACTCACACACACACACACTCTCTCTCTCTCTCACACAAACACACACAGCTGCCCCTTTTAAGGTGTCATCCATAAAGTATAAATATAAAACCCTAAAATCTAGGTCAAAATTCGTCCAGGGGTAATCTTGTGTCTTGTCTCTAACTTGGACTTGGAATCGGCTGTCTGCGAATTGGTCATCGATCGATGTCAAGTTCTCAACATCGATCGATCTTGTTCTTGTACCATCGGTCGATGACAAGGTTGTGTCGTTGATCGACGACTATCGTGTACTTTGACTCTCTCAATGGTCAGCTACGGTAATATTCTCTTCTAAGTGCTCCAAAAACTCCAAGTATCTCCATATATCTCCAAAACACACATGGACCTGTAAGTACCTCAAAACATAGCATATACACACATAATAGACCTCAAATAGAGCCTATGACATGGCACAAAACTAGTAATAAATAGGCTATATCAACTACTTAGCTGATCTTTCAACATTTTCACATCAAACATCGTCTTAGCTGCTATGAGCATATCGTCTACATACAACATAAGGTATATAAAATCACCATGAGACAGCTCTTTTGTGTAAACACACATATCATGTTCACTCGTGCTAAACCCTTGAGACTTCATAACTGATCAAATCTTTTATTCCACTGGTGTGGTGTTTGTTTTTGACCATATAAGGACTTCTCTAGTAGACACACATGATGGTCCTTTCCTTTAACCACATACCCTCCAGGTTGATACATGTACAAATCCTCATCAAAGCTTCCATGGAGAAATGCGGTTGTAACGTCCATTTGCTCCAACTCAAGAACCAGATTCACCACTAAAGATAGAAGCATCTTGATAGAAACATGCTTAACAACTGGAAAAAAACACTTCTTGGTAATATATTCCCTTTTTCTCTGTGAACCCTCTGGCGACTAATCTTGCTTTACACCTGTCAGGTTCTAGCCCTTCAATCCCTGGCTTTATCTTGAATAGCCATATGCAGCTAATTATCTTCTGCTTTGATGGTTTGTCAACGAGAATCCTAGTTTGATTACGCATAAGAGAATCCATTTCATCATATGTAGCAACATTTCACTTACCCTACTCCAGACTTAACTTAGCTTCTGCAAAATCTTGTGGTTCTTCTATGTTAACCACCTCAGAAACATACAACACAAAAGCAATCTCATCCTCTCTGAAATCATACTCATTAAACCTGATTGGTAGAACAACATGTCTCCTTGGTTTGTCTCTAGCTAGTTGATAGTTAGACAGACTCGTTGTCACTAATTCTTCAGGAGTGACTTCCTGGATATCATCACTGTCATATTCTAGATCAACTCTATCAGCTCCACCTTGAACTGTATGTTCAGGTTCTGATATATTCTTATCAGATATATTGAGATATTTAACTCCTGGTACAATCTGAGTGTCATCATGTCCTTCCTCCACAACTACTTGCATCCTCATAGCATCCTTATACATTAGACCCCCCTGAAACTTCACATTTCTTCTCACTATACATTGACCACTTTCCATAATCCAGATCTTGTAGCCTTTGGTTCATATGGGGTAACGAACAAAGATCCCTTTTAACGCTCTGGGTTTAAGTTTTCCTTGGCTTACATAACAAAAGCCACAGCCCCAAATTTCCTCATGTGTCCATAACTTGGTCTTTTGTTTAACCACACTTCCTTTGGTGTCTTGAAACCAATGCTCGATGATGGAGATCTGATAACCATATACGCAGATATAGCAGCTGCCTCAGCCCAAAATTTTTCTCCGAGTGTTGACTCATTCAACAAACACCTGAATTTCTCCATCAAGGTCTGGTTCATGCGTTTTTTCACGCCATTTATTTGGGGCCTATACGTGCAAGTTCAGTGACTTGTGATGCCATGCTTCTGACAGAATTCATTGAAGGCTTGATTACAGAGCTCAAGACCGTTGTATGTGTGCAAGTACTTAATGTTCTTGTCCACGTGGCTCTCAACCAGTTTCTTCCACTCACAGAAGTTTGAGAACATCTCATCTTTAGTCTTGAGAAAACACATGCAAAATTTTCTTTAGAGATTGTCGATTGAGACAAGAAATATTGACTCCCTGGCATGGAAGGCTCAACAATCAGAGAACCCCATAAGTCAGCATGTATATACTCCAACACGTTACTGGTTTCATGTTTTCCTTATCAATACATGCTTGCTCTGCCTTTCCAACAACACAATGCTCACAAAACACTTTCTTTCCAATGTCCCTTTTCTTCGGATTGGTGCATATCAAACATTCTTCATGAGTTTAATTGAGCCTCCATGAGTGTTGACACTAATTGTTCCAGTGCCAAGAGTTTCCATGGTATGGTAATCTCCAAAGAGGATTTTACTAGAGCCTTTCTCTGAGAACTCCACAAACCAATCTCTATGACAAGTCATATGATGAGTCCAACCAGAGTTAATGACCCATTCATTGTTTGAGTTATCCACCGGGACATACAAAACAACAAATGTCTCTAGTTTCTCTATAACAACTGCTGCTTCCCAATCATTATCACTCACCATACTTTGTCTCCTAACATAGCAATCATTCTTCACATGTCCTTCCTTCTTACAATACCAACACACAATCTTTCTACCCTTGGACTTACTTTGGTGTCTACTACTTCCATGTGAATCTCCAGACTCAAAAGAGTCCCTCCCTCTATCAGTTTTACATAGAATAGTAATTGAGCCCTTCTCGTTCTTACTAATCTCTTTTACCTCATGTTGTTTTGAACTTTCTGCAGAGCACACTTCTTCCCGAGTCAAAGACTCTTTTCCATACTTCAGAGTGTGCTTGAGTTGATCATAACTCATAGGGAGAGAGTTCAAGAATACAATCACATGTATCTCATCAGTCACAATGACATTTAGACTACTCACTTTTTAACAATCTTGAGGAATTCATCAGCTTTCACCTCAATGGTTTTAGATCCATCGCACTTGAAGGTATATAATTGAGTCTGAACAAATAATTAATTTGGTAATGACCTGGACATGTATAATATTTCAAGCAATGACCACATTGATGTTGCGGTTGTACAATGCTTGATCTTTTGCAATACCTTATCATTGATATCCAAGATTATTATTTTCTTTGCTCGTCCATCTTTCTCCTGCTTAATCGGATACAACATTGTCTTTCTCTGCGATCTACATGATTCAACGTCATCACCTTCTGCAACCTTCATTCCTTCTTCTTTCGTCAAAGGTACTTTGATCTCGAATTTTTCACTCAGGACACCTCCTTAATCATCATACTCCAAAGTGAGCCATCATACGGATCGTCCACAGCGAGAAGTCACCTTCACCGTTGAATCGCTCCACCTCATATCAGAACGCTGAGCTCGCCATCATATGTATCGTCCACAGCGAGAAGTCGCCTTCACCGTTGAATCGCTCCACCTCATATCAGAACGCTGAGTTCGCCATAAGATCACAGTGATCTGAAATAACTTCCACTATGATACCACTTGTAACGCGGAAACCAAATCCTTATATCATGAACTCACTAAATCTCTCTCTCTCTCTCTCTCTATTTTGATCACTCGTTCGTATTGAGCAAGAAAGAAAACAGAGCGAGGACACAAAATTTTTGTTTACCCAGTGTTATCCTATGATGTGTAGAGATTAGTCACTAGGTATAGACTCAGCCTAGCAAATCTACTAGGTCCAGACTTGAGCTCTCGATTGAAGATGCTCCGAGAAAACGACGACTCACACACGCTCACACCGTATACGTTCTGTTTTTCTGTTAGAGCTAACTACTCTGATTTCATCCTTTTATGTGATAAGGATTTACAAACCGGATTAAACCAAGACTCTCACTAACTCAATTACTCCACAAGGCCGGATAACATAACCAAGTCAGCTTAAACCTTTGGCATCCTGCAAAGTGTTTTACAAGGACAAGGAATTTTTCAATATAAAGCGATCAATTAACACTGGGCAGTTTGAAACCGGAAGTGTTGCAAGTGAAAATCGTTACATAAAGAAGTTATGTGTGTTTTGCTAAGAGAAGCGTTGAGGTTTATATGCGTTATTAATCAATGGTCTTATGCTGTTTTCTGGAAAATTGGCTGCCAAAACTCAAGGTTAAGGTTACATCTTTTGAAATTTGAATGAAGTCAAATGTTTTATTACTTTATGCATTTTTTTGTTAATTTAAAGTTTAGTGCTTTTGATTTGAAGGGTTCTTGAAACTCAGATCTCGGGGAGGACGAGTAGAATTCTTTATTTATCCCTGTTTTTCTTGGATATTTATGTTTTGGTTTGATCTTTGTTGCCTAAAAAAATCTTTTGATTTGAAAAAAAACATATCCCTTTTTCTTTTGTTATTGTTTATGATTTTTCCAAGCTCATGACTTTGTTCTTAACTCACTTGTTCTTTTCGTTTTTTTCTTAGTCTAGCCTCGAGTAATACTATTAACTATCTTTTCCCTTTTTTTCTGTTCTTGATGTGTTTCTTTCTTTCTTATTTTTGTTGTTGTGCAGCTTGTTGATTTGGTAGGAATGCTACAACGAAACCTCCCTTTTGATAAGCACGGAAGTGGTGCTTGGGCCCCTATTTGGTTGGTTAGTAAAGGGAGAGTTCGAAGCCCATATGTGGATCTTGTGTCATTAACCTTGAATCCCAAATGGTTAGTGGTTGGGCCTGCATCTTGGGTCGGTGAATCTAGCGATGGGCCAAGACATAAACCGAAGCCCTTCTCCATATAAAAAGAGGGATGGTCAAGTGGTTAAGTCGTTGTAACGACTTAACGGTCTTTGTGAAGTGAGATTAAGAAGAGATCGAGGTGATCGTTTTCTCCGGCGAGCTTGCATATAGCCCATAAAGAACGCGAGTCAAATGTTTTGCTTTTACTATTCTTTTCATTCCTCCAAAATTAAACCTTTTTAATTCACTGTTTAATAATTTTAAAAAGCTTAATGCTAGTATAAAACTTTTTTAAAATATATATGTGGACAGGAAAATGAAAAGCAAATTCCAAACTCCCACCGACACTAACACCAGTCAATAGTCAGATTCTTCAATTATCAACGGCTCAAGAATATTTCCGCGACATTGTGGTGCGAGCCTCGTGACCGTTCCCGATCGTCTACGTGTCTTGTATCACATCGATACCTGCACACAAGGAGAGAGTAGATTACACGATCGATTTGTACTTAGCTATTGTGATTGTGTAATCTACACCGGAGGAGTTTTCCAGTGAGAGCTACTGCAAAGTTGAGAGCTCTGACTCTCTCCAGACGTAGCGACTGGAGGTCGTGAACTGGGAAAACAAATCGCAAGTGTCCTTTACGTTTAATTGCTCAAACAAGATCGAACGAACAGTCAACGTTAATCAACAATCAAATCACAACAAGTGGTATTAGAGATAGGTTGATCATTCCTCAGTTCTCAAGCGTCAAGATGAATCAAAGAAGAAGCGTCTCTAGCAAGTAAGAAAGATCAGAAAAAGGTTTGAAACTTATTTGTTCTCTTTTGTGTGTGTTGTTGAAAATTGATTCAAGATTGATTGATGTGAGTCACTTGAGAGAAGGTTATTGTAGTTTTGCGGTTGCTTCTAGTTTCGGTTTCTGATCAAAACTGCAAGTCAAGAAGCTATGGAGCCTACAAAAGGGAGATTTGAAGTTGAGAAGTTGATGGACATGGTGATTTTGCGATCTGGAAGCATAAGATGCTTTGCGCAATTGAAATTTTGGGGTTAGACTCCGTTTTTTAGGAAGAACCACCTGCGTTAGAAGATGAAGATGCAAATAAGTCAGAGCCTGCAAAAGAAGTCAAGCCAGATTCTCTGATGAAGACCAAGCTATTCAGATTATCACAGGGTTTCCTCCCAAGTGTGAGCCTTTGGTTCATACATTGAAGTATGGGAGTGGGAAGGATCCTCTTACGGTGAATGATGTAGTCACTTATGCATACGCAAAAAGACCGAACTCAGAGAGGGGTGCTTTGGGAAAGGGTAAAGCTGATACATAAGGTTTGTATGTTAGCGAAAGAGGCAGAGGAGACAGGAAGGGCAACTACTCAAGGAATAGGTGCAAGAGTAGAGGCAGAAACTCTTCGAAGCCAAAGGACAACAAAGGAAAAAGTGCTTGCTTCATTTGTGGGAAATAAGGGCACTGGAAGCGCGAGTTTCCTTACAAAGGCAAAGCTAGAGGTACAGGCATAGTGAACGTTGCAACATCAAAGAAAGAGCCTTTCATACTAACAGCCAGTATCCAAGACACGAGAAACGAGTGGGTGATGGACTCTGGTCAAAGTTTTCACATCACTCCAAACAGAGAAGTATTATTTGATCTTAAGGAATGAAGAGGAGGAAAGGTCTTGATGGGAAACAACACCTTCAGTGAGATAAATGGAGTAGGAAAGATTTGTATCAGGAAACCAGACGGGTCAATCGTGATCTTCACAGATGTAAAATTCATGCCTACTAACATGGTTGTGTTTGGGTATAAATATCCTAGACAATTGACTCTCAAAGTAACCCTTAATCTTAACACACAAAACAATACTCTTGCCAAGAGAGATCAGTTGTAGTACTTAGGGATCGAACCCACAAAGAACAATGGCACACAATATGTCTCTTATTTCCAAAGACTAAGCTAGGTGATTATATATATATTGGTAACAAGTAATCATTCTAAGGAAATGTTCATTATTAGAGAGCGTAGATGCAATATG
>CAJHQQ010003971.1:0-34912 GCA_905132885.1 Moricandia moricandioides | reverse complement strand
AAACATGGTAAACTAGAGTCACTTCGGATAAAAGTGGTTAACTTCTTCATCATAACTCTTATGCTCTTCATTCAACTTCAGGGTGATTATAAACTGATTTATGAGTCCAAATCAAGATTATTACATCGTGATTCATTCTGGTTTTATTTGAATCAAGAAGAAATTAACAAATCTCCAAACATGGTAAACTGGAATCACTTCGGTTAAAAGTGGGATAACTTCTTCATCATAACTCCAATGATATTGATTCAACTCCAGGGTGATTCTACACTGATTAATGAGTCCAAATAAAGATTCTTACATCGTGATTCATTCTGGTTTTATTAGTATCAAGAATAAATTGTCAAATCTCCAAACAGAGTTAACTGGGATCACTTCGGTTAAAAGTGGGATAACTTCTTCATCATAAATCCAATGATATTGATTCAACTTCAGGATGATTCTACAATGATTTATGAGTACAAATCAAGATTATTACATCTTGATTCATTCTGGTTTGATTAGAATAAAGAAGAAATTGTCAAATCTCCAAACAAGGTAAACTGGAATCACTTTAGTTAAAAGTGAAATAACATCTTGATCATAACTATTTTGATATTGATTCAACTTCAGGGTGATTATCCACTGATTTATGAGTCCAAATAAAGCTTCTTACATCTTGATTCATTCTGGTTTGATTAGAATCAAGAAGAAATTTTCAAATCTCCAAACAGGGTAAACTGGAGTCACTTCAGTTAAAAGTGAGATAATTTCTTCATCATAACTCCTATGATCTTGCTTCAACTTCAGGGTGGTTCTACACTGATATATGAGTCCAAATCAAGCTTCTTACATCTTGATTCATTCTGGTTTTATTAGTATCAAGAAGAAATTGCCAAATCTCCAAATAGGGCAAACTAGAATCACTTCGTTAAAAGTGGGATAACTTCTTCATCATAACTCCAATGATATTAATTCAACTTCAGGATGATTCTATACTTATTTATGAGTCCAAATCAAGCTTCTTACATCTTGATTCATTCTGGTTTGATTAGAACCAAGAAGAAATTGCCAAATCTCCAAACAGGGTAAACTGGAATCACTTCAGTTAAAAGTGGGATAACTTTTTCATCATAAGTCCTATGATCTTGATTCAACTTCAGGATGATTATCCACTGATTTATGATTCCAAATAAAGCTTCTTACATCTTGATTCATTCTGGTTTCATTAGAATCAAGAAGAAATTATCAAATCTCCAAACAGGTTAAAGTGGAATCTCTTCGGTTAAAAGTGGAATAACATCTTCATCATAACTCCTATGATATTGATTCAAATTCAGGGTGATTATCCACTGATTTATGAGTCCAAATCAAGATTCTTACATCGTGATTCATTCTTGTTTTATTTGTATCAAGAAGAAATTGCCAAATCTCCAAACAGGATAAACTAGAATCACTTCAGTTAAAAGTGGGATAACTTCTTCATCATAACTCCAATGATATTTATTCAACTCCAGGGTTATTCTACACTGATTAATGATTCCAAATCAAGCATCTTACATCGTGATTCATTCTGGTTTTATTAGTATCAAGAAGAAATCACAAAATCTCGAAACATGGTAAACTGGAATCACTTCGGTTAAAAGTGGCATAACTTCTTCATCATAACTCCTATGATCTTGATTCAACTCCAAGGTGATTCTACACAGATTAATGAGTCCAAATAAAGATTCTTACAACGTGATTCATTCTGGTTTTATTAGTATCAAGAATAAATTGTCAAATCTCCAAACAGAGTTAACTGGGATCACTTCGGTTAAAAGTGGGATAACTTCTTCATCATAAATCCAATGATATTGATTCAACTTCAGGATGATTCTACAATGATTTATGAGTACAAATCAAGATTATTACATCTTGATTCATTCTGGTTTGATTAGAATAAAGAAGAAATTGTCAAATCTCCAAACAAGGTAAACTGGAATCACTTTAGTTAAAAGTGGAATAACATCTTGATCATAACTATTATGATATTGATTCAACTTCAGGGTGATTATCCACTGATTTATGAGTCCAAATAAAGCTTCTTACATCTTGATTCATACTGGTTTGATTAGAATCAAGAAGAAATTGTCAAATCTCCAAACAGGGTAAACTGGAGTCACTTCAGTTAAAAGTGAGATAATTTCGTCATCATAACTCCTATGATCTTGCTTCAACTTCAGGGTGGTTCTACACTGATTTATGAGTCCAAATCAAGATTCTTACAACGTGATTCATTCTGGTTTTATTAGTATCAAGAAGAAATTGCCAAATCTCCAAATAGGGCAAACTGGAATCACTTCGGTTAAAAGTGGGATAACTTCTTCATCATAACTCCAATGATATTAATTCAACGTCAGGATGATTCTATACTTATTTATGAGTCCAAATCAAGCTTCTTACATCTTGATTCATTCTGGTTTGATTAGATGCAAGAAGAAATTGCCAAATCTCCAAACAGGGTAAACTGGAATCACTTCGGTTAAAAGTGGGATAACTTCTTCATTATAACTCCTATGATCTTGATTCAACTTCAGGGTGATTCTAAACTGATTTATGAGTCCAAATAAAGATTCTTACATCGTGATTAATTCTGGTTTTATTTGTATCAAGAAGAAATTGCCAAATCTCCAAACAGGGTAAACTAGAATCACTTCGGTTAAAAGTGGGATAACTTCTTCATCATAACTCCTATGATCTTGATTCAACTTCAGGGTGAATCTACACTGATTAAGGAGTCTAAATCAATCTTCTCATATCTTGATTCATTCTTGTTTTATTAGTATCAAGAAGAAATTACCAAATCTCCAAACAGGGTAAACTAGAATCACTTCGGTTAAAAGTTGGATAACTTCTTCATCACAATTCCAATGATATTGATTCAACTTCAGGATGATTTTCCACTGATTTATGAGTCCAAATCAAGCTTCTTACATCTTGATTCATTCTGGTTTGATTAGAATCAAGAAGAAATTGCCAAATCTCCAAACAGGGTAAACTAGAATCACTTCGGTTAAAAGTGGGATAACTTCTTCATCATAACTCCTATGATCTTGATTCAACTTCAGGATAATTCTACACTGATTTATGAGTCCAAATCAAGATTCTTACATCTTGATTCATTCTGGTTTGATTAGAATCAAGAAGAAATTGCCAAATCTCCAAACAGGGTAAACTGGAATCACTTCGGTTAAAAGTGGAATAACATCTTCATCATAACTACTATGATATTGATTAAACTTCAGGATGATTATCCACTGATTTATGAGTCCAAATAAAGCTTCTTACATCTTGATTCATTCTGCTTTGATTAGAATCAAGAAAAAATTGCCAAATCTCCAAACAGGGGTTAACTGGAGTCACTTCAGTTAAAAGTGAGAAAACTACTTCATCATAACTCCTATGATCTTGCTTCAACTTCAGGGTGGTTCTACACTGATTTATGAGTCCAAATCAAGCTTCTTACATCGTGATTCATTCTGGTTTTATTAGTATCAAGAAGAAATTGCCAAATCTCCAAACAGGGTAAACTGGAATCACTTCGGTTAAAAGTGGGATAACTTCTTCATCATAACTCCTATGATCTTGATTCAACTTCAGGGTGATTCTACACTAATTTATGAGTCCAAATCAAGATTCTTACATCTTGATTCATTCTGGTTTTATTAGTATCAAGAAGAAATTGTCAACTCTCCAAACAGGGCAAACTGGAATCACTTCGGTTAAAAGTGGGATAACTTCTTCATCATAACTCCAATGATATTGATTCAACTTCAGGGTGATTATCCACTGATTTATGAGTACAAATAAAGCTTCTTACATCTTGATTCATTCTGGTTTGATTAGAATCAAGAAGAAATTGCCAAATCTCCAAACAGGGTAAACTGGAGTCACTTCGGTTAAAAGTGGGATAACTTCTTCATCATAACTCCTATGATCTTGCTTCAACTTCATGGTGGTTCTACACTGATTTATGAGTCCCGATCAAGCTTCTTACATCGTGATTCATTCTGGTTTTATTAGTAGCAAGAAGAAATTGCCAAATCTCGAAATAGGGCAAACTGGAATCACTTCAGTTAAAAGTGGGATAACTTCTTCATCATAACTCCAATGATATTGATTCAACTTCAGGATGATTCTATTCTTATTTATGAGTCCAAATCAAGCTTCTTACATCTTGATTCCATCTGTTTTGATTAGAACCAAGAAGAAATTGCCAAATCTCCAAACATGGTAAACTGGAATCACTTCGGTTAAAAGTGGGATAACTTCTTCATCATAACTCATATGATCTTGATTCAACTTCAGGGTGAATCTACACTGATTTATGAGTCCAAATAAACCTTCTTACATCTTTATTCATTCTGGTTTCATTAGAATCAAGAAGAAATTGCCAAATATCCAAACAGGTTAAAGTGGAATCACTTCGGTTAAAAGTGGAATAACATCTCCATCATAACTTCTATGATATTGATTCAAATTCAGTGTGATTATCCACTGATTTATGAGTCCAAATCAAGATTCTTACATCGTTATTCATTCTTGTTTTATTTGTATCAAGAAGAAATTGCCAAATCTTCCAACAGGGTAAACTAGAATCACTTCAGTTAAAAGTGGGATAACTTCTTCATCATAACTCCAATGATATTGATTCAACTCCAGGGTTATTCTACACTGATTAATGAGTCCAAATCAAGCTTCTTACATCGTGATTCATTCTGGTTTTATTAGTATCAAGAAGAAATTGCCAAATCTCCAAACAGGGTAAACTGGAATCACTTCGGTTAAAAGTGGCATAACTTCTTCATCATAACTCCTATGATCTTGATTCAACTTCAGGATGATTATACACTGATTTATGAGTCCAAATAAGGATTCTTACATCTTGATTCATTCTGGTTTGATTAGAATCAAGAAGAAATTGCCAACTCTCCAAAAAGGGCAAACTGGAATCACTTCGGTTAAAAGTGGGATAACTTCTTCATCATAACGCCAATGATATTGATTCAACTTCAGGGTGATTATCCACATATTTATGAGTCCAAATAAAGCTTCTTACATCTTGATTCATTATATTTTGATTAGAATCAAGAAGAAATTGCCAAATCTCCAAAAAGGGTAAACTGGAGGCACTTCGGTTAAAAGTGTGATTACTTCTTCATCATAACTCCTATGATATTGATTCAACTTTAGGATGATTCTACACCGATTTATGAGTCCAAATCAAGATTATTAAATCTTGATTTATTCTGGTTTGATTAGAATCAAGAGGAAATTGTCAAATCTCCAAACAGGGTAAACTGGAATCACTTCGATTAAAAGTGGAATAACATCTTCATCATAACTCCTATGATATTGATTCAACTTCAGGATGATTATCCAATGATTTATGAGTCCAAATAAAGCTTCTTACATCTTGATTCATTCTGCTTTGATTAGAATCAAGAAGAAACTGCCAAATCTCCAAACAGGGTAAACTGGAATCACTTCGGTTAAAAGGGGAATAACATCTTCATCATAACTCCAATGATATTGATTCAACTCCAGGGTTATTCTACACTGATTTATGAGTCCAAATAAAGCTTCTTACATCTTGATTCATTCTGGTTTGATTAGAATCAAAGAGAAACTGCCAAATCTCCAAACAGGGTAAAATGGAGTCACTTCGGATAAAAGTGGGTTAACTTCTCCATCATAACTCCTATGATCTTGATTCAACTTCAGGGTGATTTAAACTGAATTTTGAGTCCAAATAAATATTCTAACATTTTGATTCATTCTGGTTTTATTTGTATCAAGAAGAAATTGCCAAATCTCCAAACAGGGTAAACTGGAATCACTTCGGTTAAAAGTGGGATAACTTCTTCATTCATAACTCCAATGATATTGATTCAACTCCAGGGTGATTCTACACTGATTAATGAGTCCAAATAAAGATTCTTACAACGTGATTCATTCTGGTTTTATTAGTATCAAGAATAAATTGTCAAATCTCCAAACAGAGTTAACTGGGATCACTTTGGTTAAAAGTGGGATAACTTCTTCATCATAAATCCAATGATATTGATTCAACTTCAGGATGATTCTACAATGATTTATGAGTAGAAATCAAGATTATTACATCTTGATTCATTCTGGTTTGATTAGAATCAAGAAGAAATTGTCAAATCTCCAAACAAGGTAAACTAGAATCACTTTAGTTAAAAGTGGAATAACATCTTGATCATAACTATTATGATATTGATTCAACTTCAGGGTGATTATCCACTGATTTATGAGTCCAAATAAAGCTTCTTACATCTTGATTCATACTGGTTTGATTAGAATCAAGAAGAAATTGTCAAATCTCCAAACAGGGTAAACTGGAGTCACTTCAGTTAAAAGTGAGATAATTTCTTCATCATAACTCCTATGATCTTGCTTCAACTTCAGGGTGGTTCTACACTGATTTATGAGTCCAAATCAAGCTTCTTACATCGTGATTCATTCTGGTTTTATTAGTATCAAGAAGAAATTGCCAAATCTCCAAATAGGGCAAACTGGAATCACTTCGGTTAAAAGTGGGATAACTTCTTCATCATAACTCCAATGATATTAATTCAACTTCAGGATGAATATATAGTTTTTTATGAGTCCAAATCAAGCTTCTTACATCTTTATTTATTCTGGTTTGATTAGAACCAAGAAGAAATTGCCAATTCTCCAAACATGGTAAACTGGAATCACTTTGGTTAAAAGTGGTATAACTTCTTCATCATAACTCCTATGATCTTGATTCAACTTCAGGATGATTATCCACTGATTTAAGAGTCCAAATAAAGCTTCTTACATCTTGATTCATTCTGGTTTCCTTAGAATCAAGAAGAAATTGTCAAATCTCCAAACAGGTTAAAGTGGAATCACTTCGGTTAAAAGTGGAATAACATCTTCATCATAACGCCAATGATATTGATTCAACTTCAGGGTGATTATACACAGCTTTATGAGTCCAAATCAAGATTAATACATCTTTATTCATTCTAGTTTGGTTAGAATCAAGAAGAAATTACCAAATCTCCAAACATGGTAAACTGGAATCACTTCGGTTAAAAGTGGAATAACATCTTCATCATAACTCCTATGATATTGATTCAACTTCAGGGTGATTATCCACTGATTTATGATTCCAAATAAAGCTTCTTACATCTTGATTCATTCTGGTTTGATTAGAATCAAGAAAAAATTGTCAAATCTCCAAACATGGTAAACTGGAGTCACTTCGGTTAAAAGTGGGATAACTTCTTCATCATAACTCCTATGATCTTGCTTCAACTTCAGGGTGGTTCTACACTGATTTATGAGTCCAAATCAAGCTTCTTACATCGTGATTCATTCTGGTTTTATTAGTATCAAGAAGAAATTGCCAAATCTCCAAACAGGGTAAACTGGAATCACTTTAGTTAAAAGTAGAATAACATCTTCATCATAAATCCTATGATATTTATGCAACTTCAGGGTAAACTGGAATCACTTCGATTAAAAGTTGAATAACATCTTCATCATAACTCCTATGATATTGATTCAACTTCAGGGTGATTATCCACTGATTTATGAGTCCAAATAAAGCTTCTTACATCTTGATTCATTCTGGTTTGATTATAATCAAGAAGAAATTGCAAAATCTCCAAATAGGGCAAACTGGAGTCACTTCGGTTAAAAGTTGGATAACTTCTTCATCATAACTCCTGTGATCTTGATTCAAATTCAGGGTGATTCTAAACTGATTTATGAGTCCAAATCATGCTTCTTATATCGTGACTCATTCTGGTTTTATTATTATCAAGAAGAAATTGCCAACTCTCCAAACAGGGAAAACTGGAATCACTTCGGTGAAAAGTGGGATAACTTCTTCATCATAACTCCAAAGATATTGATTCAACTTAAGGATGATTCTACAATGATTTATGAGTCCAAATAAAGCTTCTTACGTCTTGATTCATTCTGGTTTGATTAGAATCAAGAAGAAATTGCCAAATCTCCAAACAAGGTAAACTGAAATCACTTCGGTTAAAAGTGGGATAACTTCTTCATCATAACTCCTATGATCTTGATTCATCTTCAGGGTGATTCTACACTGATTAATGAGTCCAAATCAAGATTCTTACATCGTGATTCATTCTGTTTTATTAGTATCAAGAATAGATTGCCAAATCTCCAAACAGATCAAACTGGAATCACTTCGGTTAAAAGTGGAATAACTTCTTCATCATAAGTCCAATGATATTGATTCAACTCCACGGTGGTTCTACACTGATTTATGAGTCCAAATCAAGCTTCTTAGATCTTGATTCATTCTGGTTTTATTAGTATCAAGAAGAAATTGCCAAATCTCCAAACAGGGTAAACTGGAATCACTTCGGTTAAAAGTGAAATAACATCTTCATCATAACGCTAATGATATTGATTCAACTTCAGGGTGATTATCCACTGATTTATGAGTCCAAATAAAGCTTCTTACATCTTGATTCATTCTGGTTTCATTAGAATCAAGAAGAAATTGCCAAATCTCCAAACAGGTTAAAGTGGAATCACTTCGGTTAAAAGTGGAATAACATCTTCATCATAACGCCAATGATATTGATTCAACTTCAGGGTGATTATACACTGCTTTATGAGTCCAAATCAAAATTAATACATCTTTATTCATTCTGGTTTGGTTAGAATCAAGAAGAAATTGTCAAATCTCCAAACATGGTAAACTGGAGTCACTTCGGTTAAAAATGGGATAACTTCTTCATCATAACTCCTATGATCTTGCTTCAACTTCAGGGTGGTTCTACACTGATTTATGAGTCCAAATCAAGCTTCTTACATCGTGATTCATTCTGTTTTTATTAGTATCAAGAAGAAATTACCAAATCTCCAAATAGGGCAAACTGGAATCACTTCAGTTAAAAATGGGATAACTTCTTCATCATAACTCCAATGATATTGATTCATCTTCAGGATGAATATATTGTTATTTATGAGTCCAAATCAAGCTTCTTACATCTTTATTCATTCTGGTTTGATTAGAACCAAGAAGAAATTGCCAAATCTCCAAACATGGTAAACTAGAATCACTTTGGTTAAAAGTGGTATAACTTCTTCATCATAACTCCTATGATCTTGATTCAACTTCAGGATGATTATCCACTGATTTAAGAGTCCAAATAAAGCTTCTTACATCTTGATTCATTCTGGTTTCCTTAGAATCAAGAAGAAATTGTCAAATCTCCAAACAGGTTAAAGTGAAATCACTTCGGTTAAAAGTGGAATAACATCTTCATCATAACGCCAATAATATTGATTCAACTTCAGGGTGATTATACACCGCTTTACGAGTCCAAATCAAGATTAATACATCTTGATTCATTCTGGTTTGGTTAGAATCAAGAAGAAATTGCCAAATCTCCAAACATGGTAAACTGGAATCACTTTGGTTAAAAGTGGAATAACATCTTCATCATAACTCCTATGATATTGATTCAACTTCAGGGTGATTATACACTGATTTATGATTCCAAATTAAGATTCTTACATCTTGATTCATTCTGGTTTGATTAGAATCAAGAAGAAATTGCCAAATCTCCAAACATGGTAAACTGGAGTCACTTCGGTTAAAAGTGGGATAACTTCTTCATCATAACTCCTATTATCTTGCTTCAACTTCAGGGTGGTTCTACACTGATTTATGAGTCCAAATCAAGCTTCTTACATCGTGATTCATTCTGGTTTTATTAGTATCAAGAAGAAATTGCCAAATCTCCAAATAGGGCAAACTGGAATCACTTCAGTTAAAAGTGGGATAACTTCTTCATCATAACACCAATGATATTGATTCAACTTCAGGATGATTCTATTCTTATTTATGAGTCCAAATCAAGCTTCTTACATCTTGATTCATTCTGGTTTGATTAGAACCAAGAAGAAATTGCCAAATCTCCAAACATGTTAAACTGGAATCACTTTGGTTAAAAGTGGTATAACTTCTTCATCATAACTCCTATGATCTTGATTCAACTTCAGGATGATTATCCACTGATTTATGAGTCCAAATAAAGCTTCTTACATCTTGATTCATTCTGGTTTCATTAGAATCAAGAAGAAATTGCCAAATCTCCAAACATGTTAAAGTGGAATCACTTCGGTTAAAAGTGGAATAACATCTTCATCATAACGCCAATGATATTGATTCAACTTCAGGGTGATTATACACTGCTTTGTGAGTCCAAATCAAGATTAATACATCTTGATTCATTCTGGTTTGATTAGAATCAAGAAGAAATTGTCAAATCTCCAAAAAGGGTATACTGGAATCACTTCGGTTAAAAGTGGAATAACATCTTCATCATAACTCCTATGATATTGATTCAACTTCAGGGTGATTATCCACTAATTTATGATTCCAAATAAAGCTTCTTACATCTTGATTCATTCTGGTTTGATTAGAATCAAGAAGAAATTGCCAAATCTCCAAACATGGTAAACTGGAGTCACTTCGGTTAAAAGTGGGATAACTTCTTCATCATAACTCCTATGATCTTGCTTCAACTTCAGGGTGGTTCTACACTGATTTATGAGTCCAAATCAAGCTTCTTACATCGTGATTCATTCTGGTTTTATTAGTATCACGAAGAAATTGCCAAATCTCCAAATAGGGGAAACTGGAATCACTTCAGTTAAAAGTGCGATAACTTCTTCATCATAACTCCAATGATATTTATTCAACTTCAGGATGATTCTATTCTTATTTATGAGTCTAAATCAAGCATCTTACATCTTGATTCATTCTGGTTTGAATAGAACCAAGAAGAAGTTGCCAAATCTCCAAACATGTTAAACTGGAATCACTTTGGTTAAAAGTGGTATAACTTCTTCATCATAACTCCTATGATCTTGATTCAACTTCAGGATGATTATCCACTGATTTATGAGTCCAAATAAAGCTTCTGACATCTTGATTCATTCTGGTTTCATTAGAATCAAGAAGAAATTGCCAAATCTCCAAACAGGTTAAAGTCGAATCACTTCGGTTAAAAGTTGAATAACATCTTCATCATAACTCCTATGATATTGATTCAACTTCAGGGTGATTATCCACTGATTTATGATTCCAAATAAAACTTCTTACATCTTGATTCATTCTGGTTTGATTAGAATCAAGAAGAAATTGCCAAATCTCCAAACATGGTAAACTGGAGTCACTTCGGTTAAAAGTGGGATAACTTCTTCATCATAACTCCTATTATCTTGATTCAAATTCAGGGTGATTCTAAACTGATTTATGAGTCCAAATCATGCTTCTTACATCGTGACTCATTCTGGTTTTATTATTATCAAGAAGAAATTGCCAACTCTCCAAACAGGGCAAACTGGAATCACTTCGGTGAAAAGTGGGATAACTTCTTCATCATAACTCCAATGATATTGATTCTACTTAAGGATGATTCTACACTGATTTATGAGTCCAAATAAAGCTTCTTACGTCTTGATTCATTCTGGTTTGATTAGAATCAAGAAGATATTGCCAAATCTCCAAACATGGTAAACTGGAGTCACTTCGGTTAAAAGTGGGATAACTTCTTCATCATAACTCCGATGATCTTGCTTCAACTTCAGGGTAGTTCTACACTGATTTGTGAGTCCAAATCAAGCTTTTTACATCGTGATTCATTCCGGTTTTATTAGTATCAAGAAGAAATTGTCAAATCTCCAAATAGGGCAAACTCGAATAACTTTGGTTAAAAGTGGGATAACTTCTTCATAATAAATCCAATGATATTGATTCAACTTCAGAATGATTCTATACGGATTTATAAGTCAAAATCAAGCTTCTTACATCTTGATTCATTCTGGTTTGATTAGAACCAAGAAGAAATTGCCAAATCTCCAAACAGGGTAAACTGGAATCACTTCGGTTAAAAGTGGGATAACTTCTTCATCATAACTCCTATGATCTTGATTCAACTTCAGAATGATTCTAAACTGATTTATGAGTCCAAATCGTGATTCTTACATCGTGATTCATTCTGGTTTTATTTGTAACAAGAAGAAATTGTCAAATCTCCAAATAGGATAAACTGGAATCACTTCGGTTAAAAGTGGGATAACTTCTTCATCATAACTCCAATTATATTGATTCAACTCCATGTTGATTCTACACTGATTAATGAGTCCAAATCAAGCTTCTTATATCGTGATTCATTTTGGTTTTATTAGTGTCAAGAATAAATTGCCAAATCTCCAAACATGGTTAACTAGGATAACTTCAGTTAAAAGTGGAATAACTTCTTCATCATAAGTCCAATGATATTGATTCAACTTCAGGATGATTCTACACTGATTTATGAGTCCAAATAAATATTCTTTAATCTTGATTTATTCTGGTTTGATTAGAATCAAGAAGAAATTGCCAAATCTCCAAACAGGGTAAACTGAAATCACTTCGGTTAAAAGTGGAATAACATCTTCATCATAACTCCTATGATATTGATTCAACTTCAGGATGATTACCCACTGATTAATGAGTCCAAATAAAGCTTCTTACATCTTGATTCATTCTGGTTTGATTAGAATTAAGGAGAAACTGCCAAATCTCCAAAAAGGGTAAACTGGAGTCACTTCGGATAAAAGTGGGTTAACTTCTTCATCATAACTCCTATGATCTTGATTCAACTTCAGGGTGATTCTAAACTGAATTATGAGTCCAAATAAATATTCTAACATTTTGATTCATTCTGGTTTTATTTGTATCAAGATGAAATTCCCAAATCTCCAAACAGGGTAAACAGGAATCACTTCAGTTAAAAGTGGGATAACTTCTTCATTATAACTCCTATGATCTTGATTCAACTCCACGGTGATTCTACACTTATTAATGAGTCCAAATAAATCTTCTTACATCTTGATTCATTCTGGTTTTATTAGTATCAAGAATAAATTGCCAAATCTCCAAACTGGGTTAACTGGGATCACTTTGGATAAAAGTGGGATAACTTCTTCATCATAAGTCCAATGATATTGATTCAACTTCAGGATGATTCTACACTGATTTATGAGTCCAAATCAAGATTATTACATCTTTATTCATTCTGTTTTAATTAGAATCAAGAAGAAATTGTCAAATCTCTAAACAGTGTAAACTGGAATCACTTCAGTTAAAAGTAGAATAACATCTTCATCATAACTCCTATGATATTGATTCAACTTCAGGGTGATTATCCACTGATTTATGATTCCAAATAAAGCTTCTTACATCTTGATTCATTCTGGTTTGATTAGAATCAAGAAGAAATTGCCAAATCTCCAAACATGATAAACTGGAGTCACTTCGGTTAAAAGTGGGATAACTTCTTCATCATAACTCCTATGATCTTGGTTCAACTTCAGGGTGATTCTACACTGATTTATGAGTCCAAATCAAGCTTCTTACATCGTGATTCAGTCTGGTTTTATTAGTATCAAGAAGAAATTGCCAAATCTCCAGATAGGGCAAACTGGAATCACTTCAGTTAAAAGTGGGATAACTTCTTCATCATAACTCCAATGATATTGATTCAACTTCAGGATGATTATATTCTTATTTATTAGTCCAAATCAAGCTTCTTACATCTTGATTCATTCTGGTTTGATTAGAACCAAGAAGAAATTGCCAAATCTCTAAACATGGTAAACTGGAATCACTTTGGTTAAAAGTGGTATAACTTCTTCATCATAACTCCTATGATCTTGATTCAACTTCAGGATGATTATCCACTGATTTATGAGTCGAAATAAAGCTTCTTACATATTGATTCATTCTGGTTTCATTAGAATCAAGAAGAAATTGCCAAATCGCCAAACAGGTTAAAGTGGAATCACTTCGGTTAAAAGTGGAATAACATCTTCATCATAACGCCAATGATATTGATTCAACTTCAGGGTGATTATACACTGCTTTATGAGTCCAAATCAAGATTAATACATCTTTATTCATTCTGGTTTGGTTAGAATCAAGATAAAATTGCCACATCTCCAAAATGGTAAACTGAAATCACTTCGGTTAAAAGTGGAATAACATCTTCATCATAACTCCTATGATATTGATTCAACTTCAGGGTGATTATCCACTGATTTATGATTCCAAATAAAGATTCTTACATCTTGATTCATTCTGGTTTGATTAGAATCAAGAAGATATTGCCAAATCTCCAAACATGGTAAACTGGAGTCACTTCGGTTAAAAGTGGGATAACTTCTTCATCATAACTCCAATGATCTTGCTTCAACTTCAGGGTGGTTCTACACTGATTTGTGAGTCCAAATCAAGCTTCTTACATCGTGATTCATTCCGGTTTTATTAGTATCAAGAAGAAATTGTCAAATCTCCAAATAGGGCAAACTCGAATAACTTGGTTAAAAGTGGGATAACTTCTTCATCATAAATCCAATGATATTGATTCAACTTCAGGATGATTCTATACTGATTTATAAGTCAAAATCAAGCTTCTTACATCTTGATTCATTCTGGTTTGATTAGAACCAAGAAGAAATTGCCAAATCTCCAAACAGGGTAAACTGGAATCACTTCGGTTAAAAGTGGGATAACTTCTTCATCATAACTCCTATGATCTTGATTCAACTTCAGAATGATTCTAAACTGATTTATGAGTCCAAATCGTGATTCTTACATCGTGATTCATTCTGGTTTTATTTGTATCAAGAAGAAATTGTCAAATCTCCAAATAGGATAAACTGGAATCACTTCGGTTAAAAGTGGGATAACTTCTTCATCATAACTCCAATTATATTGATTCAACTCCATGTTGATTCTACACTGATTAATGAGTCCAAATCAATCTTCTTATATCGTGATTCATTTTGGTTTTATTAGTATCAAGAATAAATTGCCAAATCTCCAAACATGGTTAACTAGGATAACTTCAGTTAAAAGTGGGATAACTTCTTCATCATAAGTCCAATGATATTGATTCAACTTCAGGATGATTCTACACTGATTTATGAGTCCAAATAAATATTCTTAAATCTTGATTTATTCTGGTTTGATTAGAATCAAGAAGAAATTGCCAAATCTCCAAACAGGGTAAACTGAAATCACTTCGGTTAAAAGTGGAATAACATCTTCATCATAACTCCTATGATATTGATTCAACTTCAGGATGATTACCCACTGATTAATGAGTCCAAATAAAGCTTCTTACATCTTGATTCATTCTGGTTTGATTAGAATTAAGGAGAAACTGTCAAATCTCCAAACAGGGTAAACTGGAGTCACTTCGGATAAAAGTGGGTTAACTTCTTCATCATAACTCCTATGATCTTGATTCAACTTCAGGGTGATTCTAAACTGAATTATGAGTCCAAATAAATATTCTAACATTTTGATTCATTCTGGTTTTATTTGTATCAAGAAGAAATTGCCAAATCTCCAAACAGGGTAAACATGAATCACTTCGGTTAAAAGTGGGATAACTTCTTCATCATAATCCAATGATATTGATTCAACTCCAGGGTGATTCTACACTGATTAATGAGTCCAAATAAATCTTCTTACATCTTGATTCATTCTGGTTTTATTAGTATCAAGAATAAATTGCCAAATCTCCAAACTGGGTTAACTGGGATCACTTTGGATAAAAGTGGGATAACTTCTTCATCATAAGTCCAATGATATTGATTCAACTTCAGGATTATTCTACACTGATTTATGAGTCCAAATCAAAATTATTACATCTTTATTCATTCTGTTTTAATTAGAATCAAGAAGAAATTGTCAAATCTGTAAACAGTGTAAACTGGAATCACTTCAGTTAAAAGTAGAATAACATCTTCATCATAACTCCTATGATATTGATTCAACTTCAGGGTGATTATCCACTGATTTATGAGTCCAAATAAATCTTCTTACATGTAGATTCACTCTGGTTTGATTAGAATCAAGAAGAAATTGCCAAATCTCCAAACAGGGTAAACTAGAGTCACTTCGGTTAAAAGTGGGATAACTTCTTCATCATAACTCCTATGATATTGCTTCAACTTCAGGGTGGTTCTACACTGATTTATGAGTCCAAATCAAGGTTCTTACATCGTGATTCATTCTGGTTTTATTAGTATCAAGATAAAATTGCCAAATTGCCAAATCTCCAAATAGGACAAACTGGAATCACTTCGGTTAAAAGTGGGATAACTTCTTCATCATAACTCCAATGATATTGATTCAACTTCAGGATGATTCTACACTGATTTATGAGTCCAAATCAAGATTCTTAAATCTTGATTCATTCTGGTTTGATTAGAACCAAGAAGAAATTTCCAAATCTTCAAACAGGGTAAACTGGAATCACTTCGGTTAAAAGTGGGATAACTTCTTAATCATAACTCCTATGATCTTGATTCAACTTCAGGGTGATTCTAAACTGATTAATGAGTCCAAATCAATCTTCTTGCATCGTGATTCATTCTGGTTTAATTAGAACCAAGAAGAAATTGCCAAATCTCCAAACAGGGTAAATTGGGATCACTTTGGTTAAAAGTGGGATAACTTCTTCATCATAACTCCTATGATCTTGATTCAACTTCAGAATGATTCTAAACTGATTTATGAGTCCAAATCAAGATTCTTACATCGTGATTCATTCTGGTTTTATTTGTACCCAGAAGAAATTGCCAAATCTCAAAATAGGATAAACTGGAATCACTTCGGTTAAAAGTGGAATAACTTCTTCATCATAACTCCAATGATATTGATTCAACTCCATGGTTATTCTACACTGATTAATGAGTCCAAATCAAGCTTCTTTCATCGTGATTCATTCTGGTTTTATTAGTATCAAGAATAAATTTCCAAATCTCCAAACAGGGTTAACTAGGATAACTTCGGTTAAAAGTGGGATAACTTCTTCATCATAAGTCCAATGATATTGATTCAACTTCAGGATGATTCTACACTTATTTATGAGTCCAAATCAAGATTATTACATCTTTATTCATTCTGGTTTGATTAGAATCAAGAAGAAATTACCAAATCTCCAAAAAGGGTAAATTGGAATCACTTCGGTTAAAAGTGGCATAACTTCTTTATCATAACTCCTATGATATTGATTCAACTTCAGGGTGATTATCCACTGATTTATGACTCCAAATAAGTCTTCTTACATCTTGATTCATTCTGGTTTGATTAGAATCAAGAAGAAATTGCCAAATCTCTAAACAGGGTAAACTGGAGTCACTTCGGTTAAAAGTGGGATAACTTCTCCATCATAAATCCAATGATATTGATTCAACTTCAGGATGATTCTATACTGATTTATGAGTCGAAATAAAGCTTCTTACATCTTGATTCATTCTGGTTTGATTAGAACGAAGCAGAAATTTCAAAATCTCCAAAAAGGGTAAACTGGAATCACTTCGGTTAAAAGTGGGATAACTTCTTCATCATAACTCCTATGTTCTTGATTCAACTTTAGAATGATTCTAAACTGATTTATGAGTCCAAATCAAGATTCTTACATCGTGATTCATTCTGGTTTGATTAGAATCAAGAAGAAATTGCCAAATCTCCAAAAAGGTTAAAGCAGAATCACTTCGGTTAAAAGTGGAATAACATCTTCATCATAACTCCTATGATATTGATTCAACTTCAGGGTGGTTCTACACTGATTTATGAGTCCAAATCAAGATTCTTACATCGTGATTCATTCTTGTTTTATTTGTATCAAGAAGAAATTCTCAAATCTCCAAACAGGATAAACTAGAATCACTTTGGTTAAAAGTGGGATAACTTCTTCATCATAACTCCAATGATATTGATTCAACTCCAGGGTTATTCTACACTGATTTATGAGTCCAAATAAGGATTATTACATCTTGATTCATTCTGGTTCGATTAGAATCAAGAAGAAATTGCTAACTCTCCAAAAAGGGCAAACTGGAATCACTTCGGTTAAAAGTGGGATAACTTCTTCATCATAACGCCAATGATATTGATTCAACTTCAGGGTGATTATCCACTGTTTATGAGTTCAAATAAAGCTTCTTACATCTTGATTAATTATGTTTTGATTAGAATCAAGAAGAAATTACCAAATCTCCAAAAAGGGTAAACTAGAGTCACTTCAGTTAAAAGTGGGATAACTTCTTCATCATAACTCCTATGATCTTGATTCAACTTCAGGATGATTCTACCCTTATTTATGAGTCCAAATCAAGATTTTTACATCTTGATTTATTCTGGTTTGATTAGAATCAAGAAGAAATTGCCAAATCTCCAAACTGGGTAAACTGGAATCACTTCGGTTAAAAGTGGAATAACATCTTCATCATAACTCCTATGATATTGATTCAACTTCAGGATGATTATCCAATGATTTATGAGTCCAAATAAAGCTTCATACATCTTGATTCATTCTGCTTTTATTAGAATCAAGAAGAAACTACCAAATCTCCAAACAGGCTAAACTGGAATCACTTCGGTTAAAAGTGGAATAACATCTTCATCATAAATCCTATGATATTGATTCAACTTCAGGGTGATTATCCACTGATTTATGAGTCCAAATAAAGCTTCTTACATCTTGATTCATTCTGGTTTGATTAGAATCAAGAAGAAATTGCCAAATTCTCCAAACAGGGCAAACTGGAGTCACTTCGGTTAAAAGTGGGATAACTTCTTCATCATAACTCCAATGATATTGATTCAACTTCAGGGTGATTATCCACTGATTTATGAGTCCAAATAAAGCTTCTGAAATCTTGATTCATTCTGGTTTGATTAGAATCAAGAAGAAATTGCCAAATCTCCAAACTGGGTAAACTGGAGTCACTTCGGTTAAAAGTTGGATTACTTCTTCATCATAACTCCTATGATCTTGATTCAAATTCAGGGTGATTCTAAAATTGTTTATGAGTCCAAATCATGCTTCTTACATCGTGATTCATTCTGGTTTTATTATTATCAAGAAGAAATTGACAACTCTCCAAACAGGGCAAACTGGAATCACTTCGGTGAAAACTGGGATAACTTCTTCATCATAACTACAATGATATTGATTCAACTTAAGGATGATTCTACACTGATTTATGAGTCCAAATAAAGCTTCTTACATCTTGATTCATTCTGGTTTGATTAGAATCAAGAAGAAATTGCCAAATCTCCAAACAGGGTAAACTGAAATCACTTCGGTTAAAAGTGGGATAACTTCTTCATCATAACTCCTATGATATTGATTCATCTTCAGGGTGATTCTACACTGATTAATGAGTCCAATTCAAGATTCTTACATCGTGATTCATTCGTTTTATTAGTATCAAGAATAGATTGCCAAATCTCCAAACAGATCAAAATGGAATCACTTCGGTTAAAAGTGGGATAACTTCTTCATCATAAGTCCAATGATGTTGATTCAACTCCACGGTGATTCTACACTTATTAATGAGTCCAAATCAAGCTTCTTACATCGTGATTCATTTTGGTTTTATTAGTATCAAGAATAAATTGTCAAATCTCCAAACAGGGTTAACTGGGATCACTTCGGTTAAAAGTGGGATAACTTCTTCTTCATAAGTCCAATGATATTGATTCAACTTCAGGATGATTATACACTGATTTATGAGTCCAAATCAATATTAATACATCTTGATTCATTCTGGTTTGATTAGAATCAAGAAGAAATTGCCAAATCTCCAAACATGGTAAACTGGAATCACTTCGGTTAAAAGTGGAATAACATCTTCATCATAACTCCTATGACACTGATTCAACTTCAGGGTGATTATCCACTGATTTATGATTCCAAATAAAGCTTCTTGCATCTTGATACATTCTGGTTTGATTAGAATCAAGAAGAAATTGCCAAATCTCCAAACATGGTAAACTGGAGTCACTTCGGTTAAAAGTGGGATAACTTCTTCATCATAACTCCGATGATCTTGCTTCAACTTCAGGGTGGTTATACACTTATTTATGAGTCCAAATCAAGCTTCTTACATCGTGATTCATTCCGGTTTTATTAGTTTGAAGAAGAAATTGCCTAATCTCCAAATAGGGCAAACTCGAATCACTTCGGTTAAAAGTGGGATAACTTCTTCATCATAAATCCAATGATATTGATTCAACTTCAGGATGATTCTATGCTGATTTATGAGTCCAGATCAAGCTTACATCTTGATTCATTCTGGTTTGATTAGAACCAAAAACAAATTGCCAAATCTCCAAACAGGGTAAACTGGAATCACTTCGGTTAAAAGTGGGATAACTTCTTCATCATAACTCCAATGATCTTGATTCAACTTCAGAATGATTCTAAACTGATTTATGAATCCAAATCAAGATTCTTACATCGTGATTCATTCTAGTTTTATTTGTTTCCAGAAGAAAATGCCAAATCTCCAAATAGGAAAAACTAGAATCACTTCGGTTAAAAGTGGGATAACTTCTTCATCATAACTCCAATGATATTGATTCAACTCCATGGTGATTCTACACTGATTAATGATTCCAAATAAAGCTTCTTACATCGTGATTCATTCTGGTTTTATTAGTATCAAGAATAAATTGCCAAATCTCCAAACATGGTTAACTAGGATAACTTTAGTTAAAAGTGGGATAACTTCTTCATCATAAGTCCAATGATATTGATTCAACTTCAGGATGATTCTACACTGATTAATGATTCCAAATCAGTATTCTTACATCTTGATTTATTCTGGTTTGATTAGAATCAAGAAGAAATTCCCAAATCTCCAAACAGGGTAAATTGAAATCACTTCGGTTAAAAGTGGAATAACATCTTCATCATAACTCCTATGATATAGATTCAACTTCAGGATGATTACCCACTGATTTATGATTCCAAATAAAACTTCTTACATCTTGATTCATTCTGGTTTGATTAGAATCAAGAAGAAACTGCCAAATCTCCAAACAGGGTAAACTGGAGTCACTTCGGATAAAAGTGGGTTAACTTCTTCATCATAACTCCTATGATCTTGATTCAACTTCAGGGTGATTCTAAACTGAATTATGAGTCCAAATCAATATTCTAACATTGTGATTCATTCTGGTTTTATTTGTATCAAGAAGAAATTGCCAAATCTCCAAACAGGGTAAACTGGAATCACTTCGGTTAAAAGTGGGATAACTTCTTCATCATAATCCAATGATATTGATTCAACTCCAGGGTGATTCTACACTGATTAATGAGTCCAAATCAAGCTTCTTACATCTTGATTCATGCTGGTTTGATTAGAACCAAGAAGAAATTACCAAATCTCTAAACAGGGTAAACTGGAATCACTTCGGTTAAAAGTGGGATAACTTCTTCATCATAACTCCTATGATCTTGATTCAACTTCAGAATGATTCTAAACTGATTTATGAGTCCAAATCAAGATTATTACATCGTGATTCATTCTGGTTTTATTTGTATCCAGAAGAAATTGCCAAATCTCAAAATAGGATAAACTGGAATCACTTCGGTTAAAAGTGGGATAACTTCTTCATCATAACTCCAATGATATTGATATAACTCCATGGTGATTGTACACTGATTAATGAGTCCAAATCAAGCTTATTACATCGTGATTCATTCTGTTTTTATTAGTATCAAGAATAAATTGCAAAATCTCCAAACTGGGTTAACTAGGATAACTTCGGTTAAAAGTGGGATAACTTCTTTATCATAAGTCCAATGATATTGATTCAACTTCAGGATGATTCTACACTTATTTATGAGTCCAAATCAAGATTATTACATCTTTATTCATTCTGGTTTAATTAGAATCAAGAAGAAATTATCAAATCTCCAAACAGGGTAAGCTGGAATAACTTCAGTTAAAAGTAGAATAACATCTTCATCATAACTCCTATGATATTGATTCAACTTCACGGTGATTATCCATTGATTTATGAGTCCAAATAAATCTTCTTACATGTTGATTCATTCTGGTTTGATTAGAATCAAGAAGAAATTGCCAAATCTCCAAACAGGGTTAACTGGAGTCACTTCGGTTAAAAGTGGGATAACTTCTTCATCATAACTCCTATGATCTTGCTTCAACTTCAGGGTGGTTCTACACTGATTTATGAGTCCAAATCAAGGTTCTTACATCGTGATTCATTCTGGTTTTATTAGTATCAAGATAAAATTGCCAAATCTCCAAACAGGGTAAACTGAAATCACTTCGGTTAAAAGTGGGATAACTTCTTCATCATAACTCCTATGATCTTGATTCATCTTCAGGGTGATTCTACACTGATTAATGAGTCCAAATCAAGATTCTTACATCGTGATTCATTCTGTTTTATTAGTATCAAGAATAGATTGCTAAATCTCCAAACAGATCAAACTGGAATCACTTCGGTTAAAAGTGGGATAACTTCTTCATCATAACTCCTATGATCTTGGTTCAACTTCAGGGTGATTCTACACTGATTAATGAGTCCAAAATAAAGCTTCTTAAATCGTGATTCATTCTGGTTTTATTAGTATCAAGAATAAATTGCCAAATCTCCAAACATGGCAAACTGGAATCACTTCGGTTAAAAGTGGGATAACTTCTTCATCATAACTCCTATGATCTTGGTTCAACTTCAGGGTGATTCTACACTGATTAATGAGTCCAAATAAAACTTCTTAAATCGTGATTCATTCTGGTTTTATTAGTATCAAGAATAAATTGCCAAATCTCCAAACATGGCAAACTGGAATCACTTCGGTTAAAAGTGGGATAACCTCTTCATCATAAGTCCAATGATATTGATTCAACTCCAGGATCATCCTACACTGATTTATGAGTCCAAATCAAGATTCTTACATCTTGATTCGTTCTGGTTTGATTAGAATCAAGAAGAAATTGCCAAATGTCCAAACATGGTAAATTGGAATCACTTCGGTTAAAAGTGGAATAACATCTTCATCATAACTCCTATGTTATTGGTTTAACTTCAGGGTGATTATCCACTGATTTATGAGTCCAAATAAAGCTTCTTATATCTTGATTCATTCTGGTTTGATTAGAATCAAGAAGAAATTGCCAAATCTCCAAACTGGGTAAATTGGAGTCACTTCGGTTAAAAGTTGGATAACTTCTTCATCATAACACCTTACTTCGGTCAAATTAAGGGTGATTCTAAACTGATTTATGAGTCAAAATCATGCTTCTTACATAGTGATTCATTCTGATTTTATTATTATCAAGAAGAAATTGCCAAATCTCCAAACAGGGCAAACTGGAATCACTTCGGTGAAAAGTGGGATAACTTCTTCATCATAACTCCAATGATATTGATTCAACTTAAGGATGATTCTACACTGATTTATGAGTCCAAATCAAGCATCTTACATCTTGATTCATTCTGGTTTGATTAGAATCAAGAAGAAATTGCCAAATCTCCAAACAGGGTAAACTGAAATCACTTCGGTTAAAAGTGGGATAACTTTTTCACCATAACTCCTATGATCTTGATTCATCTTCAGGGTGATTCTACACTGATTAATGAGTCAAAATCAAGATTCTTACATCGTGATTCATTCTGTTTTTATTAGTATCAAGAATAAATTGCCAAATCTCCAAACAGATCAAACTGGAATCACTTCGGTTAAAAGTGGGATAACTTCTTCATCATAAGTCCAATGATGTTGATTCAACTCCACGGTGATTCTACACTTATTAATGAGTCCAAATCAAGCTTCTTACATCGTGATTCATTTTGGTTTTATTAGTATCAAGAATAAATTGTCAAATCTCCAAACAGGGTTAACTGGGATCACTTCGGTTAAAAGTGGGATAACTTCTTCTTCATAAGTCCAATGATATTGATTCAACTTCAGGATGATTATACACTGATTTATGAGTCCAAATCAATATTAATACATCTTGATTCATTCTGGTTTGATTAGAATCAAGAAGAAATTGCCAAATCTCCAAACATGGTAAACTGGAATCACTTCGGTTAAAAGTGGAATAACATCTTCATCATAACTCCTATGACACTGATTCAACTTCAGGGTGATTATCCACTGATTTATGATTCCAAATAAAGCTTCTTGCATCTTGATACATTCTGGTTTGATTAGAATCAAGAAGAAATTGCCAAATCTCCAAACATGGTAAACTGGAGTCACTTCGGTTAAAAGTGGGATAACTTCTTCATCATAACTCCGATGATCTTGCTTCAACTTCAGGGTGGTTATACACTTATTTATGAGTGCAAATCAAGCTTCTTACATCGTGATTCATTCCGGTTTTATTAGTTTGAAGAAGAAATTGCCAAATCTCCAAATAGGGCAAACTCGAATCACTTCGGTTAAAAGTGGGATAACTTCTTCATCATAAATCCAATGATATTGATTCAACTTTAGGATGATTCTATGCTGATTTATGAGTCCAGATCAAGCTTACATCTTGATTCATTCTGGTTTGATTAGAACCAAAAACAAATTGCCAAATCTCCAAACAGGGTAAACTGGAATCACTTCGGTTAAAAGTGGGATAACTTCTTCATCATAACTCCAATGATCTTGATTCAACTTCAGAATGATTCTAAACTGATTTATGAATCCAAATCAAGATTCTTACATCGTGATTCATTCTAGTTTTATTTGTTTCCAGAAGAAAATGCCAAATCTCCAAATAGGAAAAACTAGAATCACTTCGGTTAAAAGTGGGATAACTTCTTCATCATAACTCCAATGATATTGATTCAACTCCATGGTGATTCTACACTGATTAATGATTCCAAATAAAGCTTCTTACATCGTGATTCATTCTGGTTTTATTAGTATCAAGAATAAATTGCCAAATCTCCAAACATGGTTAACTAGGATAACTTTAGTTAAAAGTGGGATAACTTCTTCATCATAAGTCCAATGATATTGATTCAACTTCAGGATGATTCTACACTGATTAATGATTCCAAATCAGTATTCTTACATCTTGATTTATTCTGGTTTGATTAGAATCAAGAAGAAATTCCCAAATCTCCAAACAGGGTAAATTGAAATCACTTCGGTTAAAAGTGGAATAACATCTTCATCATAACTCCTATGATATAGATTCAACTTCAGGATGATTACCCACTGATTTATGATTCCAAATAAAACTTCTTACATCTTGATTCATTCTGGTTTGATTAGAATCAAGAAGAAACTGCCAAATCTCCAAACAGGGTAAACTGGAGTCACTTCGGATAAAAGTGGGTTAACTTCTTCATCATAACTCCTATGATCTTGATTCAACTTCAGGGTGATTCTAAACTGAATTATGAGTCCAAATCAATATTCTAACATTGTGATTCATTCTGGTTTTATTTGTATCAAGAAGAAATTGCCAAATCTCCAAACAGGGTAAACTGGAATCACTTCGGTTAAAAGTGGGATAACTTCTTCATCATAATCCAATGATATTGATTCAACTCCAGGGTGATTCTACACTGATTAATGAGTCCAAATCAATCTTCTTACATCTTGATTCATTCTGGTTTTATTAGTATCAAGAATAAATTGCCAAATCTCTAAACGGGGTTAACTGGATCACTTTGGTTAAAAGTGGGATAACTTCTTCATCATAAGTCCAATGATATTGATTCAACTTCAGGATGATTCTAAACTGATTTATGAGTCCAAATCAAGATTATTACATCTCTATTCATTATGGTTTAATTAGAATCAAGAAGAAATTGTCAAATCTCCAAACATGGTAAACTGCAATCACTTCAGTTAAAAGTAAAATAACATCTTCATCATAACTCCTATGATATTGATTCAACTTCAGGGTGATTATATACTGATTTATGAGTACAAATAAATCTTCTTACATGTTGATTCATTCTGGTTTGATTAGAATCAAGAAGAAATTGCCAAATCTCCAAACAGGATAAACTGGAGTCACTTCGGTTAAAAGTGGGATAACTTCTTCATCATAACTCCTATGATCTTGCTTCAACTTCAGGGTGGTTCTACACTGATTTATGAGTCCAAATCAAGGTTCTTATATCGTGATTCATTCTGGTTTTATTAGTATCAAGATAAAATTGTCAAATCTCCAAATAGGGCAAACTGGAATCACTTCGGTTAAAAGTGGGATAACTTCTTCATCATAACTCCAATGATATTGATTCAACTTCAGGATGATTCTATACTGATTTATGAGTCCAAATCAAGATTCTTAAATCTTGATTCATTCTGGTTTGTTTAGAACCAAGAAGAAATTGCTAAATCTTCAAACAGGGTAAACTGGAATCACTTCGGTTAAAAGTGGGATAACTTCTTCATCATAACTCCTATGATCTTGATTCAACTTCAGGGTGATTCTAAACTGATTAATGAGTCCAAATCAAGCTTCATACATCGTGATTCATTCTGGTTTTATTAGTATCAAGAAGAAATTACCTAATCTCCAAACAGGGTAAACTATAATCACTTCGGTTAAAAGTGGGATAACTTCTTCATCATAACTCCAATGATATTAATTCAACTCCATGGTGATTCTCCACTGATTAATAAGTCCAAATTAATCTTCTTACATCGTTATTTATTCTGGTTTAATTAGTATCAAGAATAAATTGCCATAGAAGGGCTAACTGGGATCACTTCGATTAAAACTGGGATAACTTCTTCATCATAAGTCCAATGATATTGATTCAACTTCTGTAGGATTCTACACTTATTTATGAGTCCAAATCAAGATTCTTACATCTTTCTTTATTCTGCTTTGATTAGAATCAAGAAGAAATTGCCAAATCTCCAAACAGGGTAAACTGAAATCACTTCGGTTAAAAGTGGAATAACATCTTCATCATAACTCCTATGATATTGATTCAACTTCAGGATGATTTTCCACTGATTTATGAGTCCAAATCATGCTTCTTACATATTCATTCATTCTGGTTTGATTATAATCAAGAAGAAATTGTCAAATCTCCAAACAGGGTAAACTGGAGTCACTTCAGTTAAAAGTGGGATAACTTCTTCATCATAACTCCTATGATCTTGATTCAACTTCAGGGTGATTCTACACTTCTTTATGAGTCCAGATCAATATTCTTACATCTTGATTAATTCTGGTTTTATTAGTATCAAGAAGAAATTGCCAACTCTCCAAACAGGGCAAACTGGAATCACTTCGGTTAAAAGTGGGATAACTTCTTCATTATAACTCCAACGATATTAATTCAACTTCAGGGTGATTATCCACTGATTTATGACTCCAAATAAAGATTCTTACATCTTGATTCATTCTGGTTTGATTAGAATCAAGAAGAAATTGCCAAATCTCCAAACAGGGTAAACTGGAGTCACTTCGGTTAAAAATGGGATAACTTCTTCATCATAACTCCTATGATCTTGATTCAAATTCAGGGTGATTCTAAACTGATTTATGAGACGAAATCAAGCTTCTTACATCGTGATTCATTCTGGTTTTATTAGTATCAAGAATAAATTGCCAAATCTCCAAACAGGGCAAACTGGAATCACTTCGGTTAAAAGTGGGATAACTTCTTCATCATAAGTCCAATGATATTGATTCAACTTCAGGATGATTCTACATTGATTTATGAGTCCAAATCAAGCTTCTTGCGTCTTGATTCATTCTGGTTTGATTAGATTCAAGAAGAAATTGCCAAATCTCCAAACAGGTATACTGGAATCACTTCGGTTAAAACTGGGATAACTTCTTCATCATAACTCCTATGATCTTGAATCATCTTCAGGGTGATTCTACACTGATTAATGAGTCCAAATCAAGCTTCTTGCGTCTTGATTCATTATGGTTTGACTAGTATCAAGAAGAAATTGCCAAATCTCCAAAAAGGTATACTGGAATCACTTCGGTTAAAAGTGGGATAACTTCTTCATCATAACTCCTATGATCTTGATTCATCTTCAGGGTGATTCTACACTGATTAATGAGTCCAAATCAAGCTTCTTACATCATGATTCATTCTGGTTTTATTGGTATCAAGAATAAATTGCCAAATCTCCAAATAGGGTTAACTGGGATCACTTCGGTTAAAAGTGGGATAACTTCTTCATCATAAGTCCAATGATATTTTTATGAGTCCAAATCAAGATTATTACATCTTGATTCATTCTGGTTTGATTAGAATCAAGAAGAAATTGCAAAATCTCCAAATAGGGTAAACTGGAATCACTTCGGTTAAAAGTGGAATAACATCTTCATCATAACTCCTATGATATTGATTCAACCTCAGGGTGATTATCCACTGATTTATGAGTCCAAATAAATCTTCTTGCATCTTGGTTCATTCGGGTTTGATTAGAATCAAGAAGAAATTGCCAAATTTACAAACAGGGTAAAGTGGAGTCACTTCGGTTAAAAGTGGGATAACTTCTTCATTATAACTCCTATGATCTTTCTTCAATTTCAGGGTGGTTCTACACTGATTTATGAGTCCAAATCAACCTTCTTACATCTTTATTCATTCTGGTTTTATTAGTACCAAGAAGAAATTGCCAAATCTCCAAATAGGGCAAACTGAAATCACTTCGGTTAAAAGTGGGATAACTTGTTCATCATAAGTTAAATGATATCTTTATTCATTCTGGTTTGATTAGAATCAAGAAGAAACTGTCAAATCTCCAAACAGGGTAAACTAAAGTCACTTCGGATAAAAGAGAGTTAACTTCTTCATCATAACTCCTATGATCTTGATTCAACTTCAGGGTGATTCTAAACTGATTTATGAGTCCATATCAAGCTTCTTACATCTTGATTCATTCTGGTTTTATTAGTATCAAGAATAAATTGCCAAATCTCCAAACAGGGCAAACTGGAATCACTTCGGTTAAAAGTGGGATAACTTCTTCATCATAAGTCCAATGATATTGATTCAACTCCAGGGTGATTCTACACTGATTTATGAGTCCAAATCAAGATTCTTACATCGTGATTCATTCTGGTTTGATTAGTATCAAGAATAAATTGCCAAATCTCCGAACATGGTTAACTGGGATCACATCGGTTAAAAGTGGGATAACTTCTTCATCATAAGTCCAATGATATTGATTCAACTTCAGGATGATTCTACACTGATTAATGAGTACAAATAAAGATTCTTACATCTTGATTCATTCTGGTTTTATTAGTATCAAGAATAAATTGCCAAATCTCCAAACAGGGTTAACTGGGATCACTTCGGTTAAAAGTGGGATAACTTCTTCATCATAACTCCTATGATCTTGATTCAACTTCAGGGTGATTCTACACTGATTTATGAGTCCAAATCAAGCTTCTTACATCTTGATTCATTCTTGTTTTATTAGTATCAAGAAGAAATTACCAAATCTCCAAACAGGATAAACTGGAATCACTTCGGTTAAAAGTGGAATAACATCTTCATCATAACTCCTATGATATTGATTCAACTTCAGGGTTATTATCCACTGATTTATGAGTCCAAATAAAGCTTCTTACATCTTGATTCATTCTGGTTTGATTAGAATCAAGAAGAAATTGCCAAATCTCCAAACAGGGTAAAATGAATCACTTCGGTTAAAAGTGGGATAACTGCTTCATCATAACTCCTATGATCTTGATTCAACTTCAGGGTGATTCTACACTGATTTATGAGTCCAGATAAAGAATATTACATCTTGATTCATTCTGGTTTTATTAGTATCAAGAAGAAATTGCCAACTCTCCAAACAGGGCAAACTGGAATCACTTCGGTTAAAAGTGGGATAACTTCTTCATCATAACTCCAATGATATTGATTCAACTTCAGGGTGATTATCCACTGATTTATGACTCCAAATAAAGATTCGTACATCTTGAATCATTCTGGTTTGATTAGAATCAAGAAGAAATTGCCAAATCTCCAAACAGGGTAAACTGGAGTCACTTTGGTTAAAAGTGGGATAACTTCTTCATTATAACTCCTATGATCTTCATTCAAATTCAGGGTGATTCTAAACTCATTTCAGATTCCAAATCAAGCTTCTTACATCGTGATTCATTCTGGTTTTATTAGTATCAAGAACAAATTGCCAACTCTCCAAATAGGGCAAACTGGAATGTGGGATAACTTCTTCATCATAACTCCAATGATATTGATTCAACTTCAAGATGATTCTACATTGATTTATGAGTCCAAATCAATCTTCTTAGGTCTTGATTCATTCTGGTTTGATTAGAATCAAGGAGAAATTGCCAAATCTCCAAACAGGTATACTGGAATCACTTCGGTTAAAAGTGGGATAACTTCTTCATCATAACTCCAATGATATTGATTCAACTCCTGGGTGATTCTACACTGATTAATGAGTACAAATCAAGCTTCTTACACCGTGATTCATTCTGGTTTTATTAGTATCAAGAATAAATTGCCAAATCTCCAAACAAGGTTAACTGGGATCACTTCGGTTAAAAGTGGGATAACTTCTTCATCATAAGTGCAATGATATTAATTCAAATTCTGGATGATTCTACACTGATTTATGAGTCCAAATCAAGATTCTTAAATCTTGATTTATTCTTGTTTGATTAGAATCAAGAAGAAATTTTCAAATCTCTAAACAGAGTAAACTGCAATCACTTCGGTTAAAAGTGGAATAACATCTTCATCATAACTCCTATGATATTGATTCAACTTCAGGATGATTATCCACTGATTTATGAGTCCAAATAAAGCTTCTTACATCTTGATTCATTCTGGTTTGATTAGAATCAAGAAGAAACTGCCAAATCTCCAAACAGGATAAACTGGAGTCACTTCGGATAAATGTGGGTTAACTTCTTCATCATAACTCCTATGATCTTGATTCAACTTCAGGGTGATTCTAAACTGAATTATGAGTCCAAATCAAGATTCTTACATCGTGATTCATTCTGGTTTTATTAGTATCAAGAAGAAATTGTCAAATATCCAAACAGGGTAAACTGGAATCACTTCAGTTAAAAATGGGATAACTTCTTCATCATAATCCAATGATATTATTTGGACTCATGGGTTATTCTACACTGATTAATGAGTCCAAATCAAGCTTTTTACATCTTGATTCATTCTGGTTTTTTTAGTATCAAGAATAAATTGCCAAATCTCCAAACAGGGTTAACTGGGATCACTTCGGTTAAAAGTGGGATAACTTCTTCATCATAACTCCTATGATCTTGATTCAACTTCAGGGTGATTCTACACTGATTTATGAGTCCAAATTAAGCTTCTTACATCGTGATTCATTCTGGTTTTATTAGTATCAAGAAAAAATTGCCAACTCTCCAAACAGGGCAATCTTGAATCACTTCGGTTAAAAGTGGGAAAACTTCTTCATCATAACTCCAATGATATTGATTCAACTTCAGGGTGATTATCCACTGATTTATGAGTCCAAATAAAGCTTCTTACATCTTGATTCATTCTGTTTTGATTAGAATCAAGAAGAAATTGCCAAATCCCCAAACATGGTAAACTGGAGTCACTTCGGTTAAAAGTGGGATAACTTCTTCATCATAACTCCTATCATCTTGCTTCAACTTCAGGGTGGTTCTACACTTATTTATGAGTCCAAATCAAGATTCTTACATCGTGATTCATTCTGGTTTTATTAGTATCAAGATAAAATTGCCAAATCTCCAAATAGGGCAAACTGGAATCACTTCGGTTAAAAAGTGGGGATAACTTCTTCATCATAAGCTCCAATGATATTGATTCAACTTCAGGATGATTCTATACTGATTTATGAGTCCAAATCAAGCTTCTTACATCTTAATTCATTCTGTTTTGATTAGAACCAAGAAGAAATTGCCAAATCTCCAAACAGGGTAAACTGGAATCACTTCGGTTAAAAGTGGGATAACTTCTTCATCATAACTCCTATGATCTTGATTCATCTTCAGGGTGATTCTAAACTGATTTATGAGTCCAAATCAAGCTTCTTACATCTTGATTCATTCTGTTTTTTTTGTATCAAGAAGAAATTGCCAAATCTCCAAACATGGTAAACTGGAGTCACTTCGGTTAAAAGTGGGATAACTTCTTCATCATAACTCCTATGATCTTGATTCAACTTCAGGGTGATTCTACACTGATTAATGAGTCCAAATCAAGCTTCTTAAATCGTGATTCATTCTGGTTTTATTAGTATCAAGAATAAATTGTCAAATCTCCAAACAGGGCAAACTGAAATCACTTCGGTTAAAAGTGGGATAACTTCTTCATCATAAGTCCAATGATATTGATTCAACTTCAGAATGATTCTACACTGATTTATGATTCCAAATCAAGATTCTTACATCTTGATTCATTCTGGTTTGATTAGAATCAAGAAGAAATTGCCAAATCTCCAAACAGGATAAACTGGAATCACTTCGGTTAAAAGTGGAATAACATCTTCAAAATAACTCCTATGATATTGATTCAACTTCAGGGTGATTATCCACTGATTTATGAGTCCAAATAAAGCTTCTTACATCGTGATTCATTGGTCTATGTATTATTTAGGTATCACAAGAATGAAATTCGCAAATAGTCCAGCAACAGGGCTAACGGTCATGGAATCATCTGGATTAGACGGTACGAGCAACGTTATCGGTTAAAGTGGGATAACTTCTTCATCATAACTCCAATGATATTGATTCAACTTCAGGGTGATTCTACACTGATTTAATGAGTCCAAATCAAGCTTCTTACATCGTGATTCATTCTGGTTTATTAGTTATCAAGAATAAATTGCCAAATCTCCAAACAGGGACAAACTGGAATCACTTCGGTTAAAAGTGGGATAACTTCTTCATCATAATCCATTATATTGATTCAACTTCAGGATGATTCTACACTGATTTATGAGTCCAGAATCAAGTTCTTACATCGTGATTCATTCTGTTTTATTGTATCAATGAAGAAATTGCCAAATCTCCAACAGGGCAAACTGGAATCACTTCGGTTAAAAGTGGGATAACTTCTTCATCATAACTCCTAATGATATTTGATCAACTTCAGGGTGATTCTACACTGATTAATGAGTCCAAATCAAGCTTCTACATCGTGATTCATTCTGGTTTTATTAGTATCAAGAATAAATTCCCAAATCTCCAAACAGGGCAAACTGGAATCACTTCGGTTAAAAGTGGGATAACTTCTTCATCATAACTCCTATGATCTTGAGTCAACTTCAGGTGATCGCACTGATTTATGAGTCCAAATTCAAGCTTCTTACATCGTGATTCATTCTGGTTTTATTTGTATCAAGAAGAAATTGCCAAATCTCCACAACAGGGCAAACTGGAATCACTTCGGTTAAAAGTGGGATAACTTCTTCATCATAACTCCAATGATATTGACTCAACTTCAGGGTGATTCTACACTGATTAATGAGTCCAAATCAAGCTTCTTACATCGTGATTCATTCTGGTTTATTAGTATCAAGAATAAATTGCCAAATCTCCAAACAGGGCAAACTGGAATCACTTCGGTTAAAGTGGGATAACTTCTTCATCATAACTCCAATGATATTGATTCAACTTCAGGGTGATTCTACACTGATTTATGAGTCCAAATCAAGCTTCTTACATCGTGATTCATTCTGGTTTTATTAGTATCAAGAATAAATTCCCAAATCTCCAAACAGGGCAAACTGGAATCACTTCGGTTAAAAGTGGGATAACTTCTTCATCATAACTCCTATGATCTTGAGTCAACTTCAGGGTGATTCGACACTGATTTATGAGTCCAAATCAAGCTTCTTACATCGTGATTCATTCTGGTTTTATTAGTATCAAGAAGAAATTGCAAATCTCCAAACAGGCAAACTGGAATCACTTCGGTTAAAAGTGGGATAACTTCTTCATCATAACTCCAATGATATTGATTCAACTTCAGGGTGATTCTACACTGATTATGAGTCCAAATCAAGCTTCTTACATCGTGATTCATTCTGGTTTTATTAGTATCAAGAATAAATTCCAAATCTCCAAACAGGGCAAACTGGAATCACTTCGGTTAAAAGTGGGATAACTTCTTCATCATAAGTCCAATGATATTGAGTCAACTTCAGGGTGATTCTACACTGATTATGAGTCCAAATCAAGCTTCTTACATCGTGATTCATTCTGTTTTATTAGTATCAAGAAGAAATTGCCAAATCTCCAAACAGGGCAAACTGGAATCACTTCGGTTAAAAGTGGGATAACTTCTTCATCATAACTCCAATGATATTGATTCAACTTCAGGATGATTCTACACTGATTTATGAGTCCAAATAAAGCTTCTTACATCGTGATTCATTCTGGTTTTATTGTATCAGAAAAATTGCCAAATCTCCAACAGGGCAAACTGGAATCACTTCGGTTAAAAGTGGGATTAACTTCTTCATCATAACTCCAATGATTGATTCAACTTCAGGTGATTCTACAACTGATTTATGAGTCCAAATCAAGCTTTCTTACATCGTGATTCATTCTGGTTTTATTAGTATCAAGAAGAAATTCACAAATCTCCAACAGGGCAAACTGGACATCACTTCGGTTAAAGTGGGATAACTTCTTCATCATAAACTCCTATGAGCTTGAAAGTCAACTTTCAGGGTGAATTCGACACTGATTATTATCCAAATAAAGCTTCTTACATCGTGATTCATTCTGGTTTTATTAGTATCAAGAAGAAATGCCCAAATCTCAAACAGGGAAAACTGGAATCATTCGGTTAAAAAGTGGATAACTTCTTCTCATAACTCCATGATATTGATTCAATTTCAGGATGATTCTAACACTGATTTATGAGTCAAATCAAAGTTCTTACATCGTGATTCGTTCTGGTTTTATTTGTATCAAGAAGAAAATTGCCAAATCTCCAAACAGGCAAACTGGAATCACTTCGGTTAAAAGTGGGATAACTTCTTCATCATAACTCCATGAT
>CAJHQQ010003970.1:0-34925 GCA_905132885.1 Moricandia moricandioides | reverse complement strand
AATTTTGAATCACACTTGGCAATTTTCTCTATTTCTTATTTATACTTTAGTTTTAATAGATTAGATGTACAAATATATAAGTGATAAAGCGATTGGTTTTCTGCTTTATGCTTCTTTACAGCAGTAAGTCCAGTAGACCCGGAAAAATACACAACCAAGGTTTGACCAGTTTTTTTATGCCTTTAAACCGGTATTGGACTAAATAAACCGAAACATGCATGACTTGGTTTGGTGCGGTTCAATATGAATTCCCTATCCCCGAACAGTATATTAATAGTAGAGATTTCCTAGGATGATTTGCATTCATCTGTCTGATCATGAATTCAATCTCGATTGATCTGTTTCAAATATATTCTCTAGATTTGCAGCCAAGTCAATAGGGAGGTGTCGTTGCGTGTCGGAGCAATGGAGGTCCATAATGGAGGTCCATACTTTGCAGTGCAGATTTTACTGAGTTGTTCTTAACCAAGTCTTCCACTCGCCTGAGTCTCTTATTCACCATGAAAGTAGCTAAAAGAAACGATTTTCAGTTCTTTTCGTCACCTCAGCTTCATAGTCATAATGAGAAGTCGACTTTATCCGCCTGTTTTAAGCCGAAGTTACCTGAAGACATGCCGCTAGAATTTTATAGTCATGCCTCTAGTTTGTACTGTTTCCGTCATATGCCCGCTGATCTCAAAGGAGTATATAACAATCTACCTAGATCTGTTCAAAGACAACCAAATAAAGGAACACAAAAGAAATTCCAAGAACACTTCTTCGATTATTAGAAATTTTTTAAACAATCTACTTAGATCTGTTTAATCCGATTGACACTCAGTCACACACGACTAGAGACAGACCAATTTTTAATCTTTCAAAACACCAAACGGCTAAACAACACACGAAGTGCTTATTGTTGTATAGAAGACAAGAACACACCTCTTGCTCAAGCTTTTCTCTCTAATATCTATATCTCTACCGTAGGTAAATTTATATATATTAGCATCGTCACAATATTCTGTCTCCTAAGATCATGCTTAAACAAATCTTATTTGCTTCAAGCCACCGTAATATCTTGGATCCATAATTATCTGACACGTCATCGTTGCACAATCAACTCTTCGACAGCATGTTACACATATATCAGCTTGTGTAACTCTTTCTCTCGTTCCTTGGTCAATCACATTCCAATCCTGAACTTACACATGTGATATGTAACCCTAGCGTAGGACCATATGTTTTCTTACCTAAAGTGGGGACGGGCAGGGACAGTAACAGCTTTTTAGGGTTTGATCCGATTGACATGGTATTCAAGGTATTGTCAGCCTATTTATCTCATTCCTATGTTCATTATATATTGGCATTAGGAACTAAAGAAATGAGGTGGAGGAGGATACACTGTCCCTTATCCCTTTATCGTTTGTCTGAAGGGATATGCATCAATGGAGTTCTGTATTACTTGGCTCGAGAAACCTCTGAAACTTACTATATAGTTTACTTTGATGTTCGGTCTGAGATATTCAAGTTTATGAACGCAGAATTCATTGATTTTTATGCTACAAGATTGATTAACTATGAGGGTAAATTAGGTATGATTATTTGGCTAGGTCATTTCGTTGATGCTAGTATGTCTGTGTGGGTTCTAGAGGATATTGAGAATTGGCCAGAACATGCCTTCACTCTTCCTAGTGATAAATTCAGTGACGCTGCGTGTGACACCCCCAATCTGGTCTAAGTACAAGTTGACTCGACAAGCCGCACAACAATCAAACAAAAACATGCACAGCGAATCACTAGTAACTTAAACCAAACTTAGAGACCACAATGTGTACCTCAACGATTAACCCGAAGTTCCCAGAATAGATCCAGGTACCTTAGGCCAATCGCCTAAGTACACATATCCTATTTGGTACAATCCAAGGCTTTTCAACCCCGACAAAGTAATACCAAAAAGTTAGTTCGTCTGGACAAGGACTAATATCATATTGAACTCGTACTTAAAGAAACATTCTTTAATACATTATATAATATTCTTTCAAAATCATCTTAAAAAATATTAATGATTAACCTCGAGGTTTTCGGTCAACAAACTTTATACATAGGATATATCAAAACTACTTTGCAAGGATAATAAAACTACCGCTGGCTAATGTTTCCTTACCGTCCTAGAGTAAAGGTCTCCCGCCTACTAGTTACCTGCATCACAAATGAGTCATGAGTAACTATTTTACTCAGTGAGTCTAATCGCGCACCCCCAACACATATTAATAGTATCCCGAGCAGTCAACACCATTTGATTCAGTGAAAATATATCCCATAATTATTATATATATAAGGCCTATCATTCCATCGATATGAATCCTATCTTCAACATCACCTCCATGTCACCCGCCATTCACTCATATATAAATACAATATATATACTAGACCCGATAAACCAAAAAGGCTAACCGAGCCTAGTGAGTTAGCATTACCATCATCCTCGAACGTCCATATGAACATTTAAGACTGCATCGTCATGCAGTACACGACCTCCAGGGTGATACCCCATCATCGTGTCTTCATCATCGTGTTCCATTCGCAGGACCAAGTCACAGTAATCTGGGGACTTTAGGGAGAGTGAATATTATAAGACTTCACATGGTTCATACTCATATACTTAATAATATACTTATATATTAGTACTTGAGAACAAGTACTAATGCTCGGTATAAACCTCAAATAATAATTCATAATATTTCTTAAGTGTTTATAATTTGTAAACACTTCCCAGTTTAATAAGGTTCAAGAGACTTACTTATGTATCACCCATAATCATTTATTTTACTCAAGCAACCTTCATTCATAACTCATCAGTCATCTATCTAGACTCACCTTTGATTATATGAGATTGGCTAACGAAGACTAGAATCGAGCTCAAGCTAATCACACTCCACTTCACTTCTGATTCAGAACGTCCAGAAGGAAGGATCCGGTTGATCCCACCACTGACCTAAAACAAAGCAGTTCGGTACACAAGATCATTAATCCAACAGTTCGGTTTTGAAGAAGAACTTAAATCAAATCTTATCAGCTCGGTTCAGGACAAAGCTTAGCAGTTCAGATCAACTCAGACTAGATCAGGATATGACAATTTCAGACCATAGACAGCTCGGTTCAGATCAGTACTAGAAAAGATAAAATTGAGTTCAGTTCAGTTTAATTCCAGTCAATTAATAACAACTTAGCTAGTGCTTCCATGAGGTTGATTCAAACTGAAACTAAACAAGTCTGAACCTTAAAAAGCCTTTGAAAAATGATCCGTGCAGTAACTTAACCTATCACCATCCGGTCCTATTCAGAGTGATCAGACAACAAGGGCGAAGGCATTACCGGTTTTACTTCAGGGATGGATGAACTTGGTACCTCACTCTCTTCATGCTAAGATCATGTCCTGACCTTAAAACAAAGATATCAAGATTTGGTTCAACTCAGGACATAATAGAGCATAACTTAGGGTTTACATCCGACATGAAGCTTCCTTAAAATTGATATGATTAAACTGATCCGAACAAACTGATTTAAGGTCTTACCGGCTCAATAATCAAGGCTGATAAGTTGTGGACTGATCTCACGGATCTCCTAGACCAGATACAATTTTTCCAAACACCAGAGTTACTGATTCAAAGCACAAGAAGGTTGGAAAAGGTCGTCCATGCTCAGATCTCTCTTCTGATTTTTCTCTTAATTTTTCTTTTTTTGGCTAGCTATAGGACCTCTGTTGAGCTAGCATTTAGGAATGGGAAGTGTGTTTAGTGTTAATAAGCTTTGATCTTGGGTTTCGAGGTGTGAGAAAAGTGAAAAGAAGATAGCCACTAGGGATCAAAAAAAGAAAAAAAAACTCTAGACAACAAAACCACAAAGAAAAAAAGAGAAGATGTCCTTAGTTAGTTAAAGGAAAAGATAAAAAGAGAAGTTCATTTGGTGAGTGAGAAAAAGGAGAGTTTGAAAGTGAATGGGAAGGGGTAGAATGATGAGAACAAACCATTGTATGCATGAATTGCTCTTTTTCTTAAATAAATTTTGCATAATGTTCAAGCTATTTTTCCTGAGTGAAAGTCGCCAAAGAATTTGAACCCTTCTTCTATCATAGTTAAACTGTTTTCACTTACCAGGCCAAGTGATCGAGATCAAGTTTCCATTAGCAGGGATTCACCTTATTTATCTGTCAATGAATGTGAGAGTTGGTGTAAAGACTTGTTGGTTGATAAGCATTGCATCTAGTTTAGAGGCATGAGAGTCCCTTTTAGGCCTTGAGAAGATAGAGTGTACTAAGAGAGCATGCACATGCTATGTGCTATGTTTACCTAGGATGTGATGTTGAAAGCTAGGAAGTGTATCTTTTGGTTCTGAGCTCCGATCTTCAAACCTCTCTCTCTCTTGCTTGTTTTCGAAAGTTCACTTAAGGACAAGTAAAGGACAAGTTCGGGGGAGTTGATATCGATCATATTTGCATGGTTTTGGTCATCTCTTTTGGTGCATTTCAGACATATAGGATATCATCTAGGCTTATTTAGGTTGCATTCCATTACATTTGTCTATATCAGGTATGGGAGATGCTCATTGATGAGTTTGGAGGTAATGGAGGCCAAAGAAGTGGAGTTTGGAGCGAAAGAGGGTGTAGCGACCAGCCTTGGTAGCTACAGACCCACAGGGAGACTGCGGATACCATAGCGACCAGGCGTAGCGACAAGCCCTGGTCGCTACAGATTCACAAGGGGAATCCGGGGACCATAGCGACCAGGCGTAGCGACCAGCCCTGGTCGCTACAGGCGTTGAAGCTGCGATTTCTACGGGTCAGCCCAGGCTTGTTGGGTTGACCCGATTTGTTTTCAAACTACTATATATACTCTTTAAACCTAGTTTTTCAGGATATTCTGGTTTTTATCTGAGACATAGACTACTCTTGGTGAAGAAGATTGAATCTTGAATCCTTTTTGTTAATCTTATTTTGATTCATTGTTTATTCTTGTTCATCAGAAATGATTTACTCTGATTCATCTATGGTTTTTGAGTTCATCATGTTTGCTAGTGAGTAGTCATCTGTAGGATCCATGGGTTAGGGTGATTAGGTAATAGGTTAGAAGGTTTAGTGTTAGATTATTCACGTTCTATGAATATCGCTTGTCTCTAATGCTAGATTAGACTTGATCACTTTAATCTAGATCCTTAGGCATTTGTACCCGAAAGGTGTTCGATGAAATGTCTGAACCAAAGCGATAACTCTCTTTACTTGCTTAACCAATGAAAATTGATTTTAGGGAAGCTTAGGTAGTCAATAGACATGTTCTTAATGATTACTTGATTTAACTAGACCAAAGACATTTGATGTTTAGTGATTGAAAGCAAATGAACTTTTATCTTGATGAAGAACTAGTTTAATGGTACGTCTGGACTAGTAGAACAAGATTGTTCATAACGTTAACCGTCTATCTTAGATCCAAATCACCCAAAGTCAAAGCCCTTGCCCATGGGTTCTTGTTCTCCCAATTAATTTATAATTCTAGTTTCATACCCGTGTTATTTCGTTACTTCACCCACATATTTTAATTGATTGCACTTAGATTAAGTTTATACTTGTATTCTCATTGCATCATGATCACTTAGGATTGGATTGACACTCATCTATACTACTTTGATTAGGATAGAATAACACCCTTTATCAAGAAGCGCAGAGATTGACGATATTGTGAATGAAATCTACAAAGCTCAAAAGATGTCATTAGATAATTTTTACAGGAGGCTTGATGATGTCTACTATCCTATAGACAAGTTCCTCATCGGTTTGACTACATACATGGATGAGATGAAGCAAGATTTGGATATTGTTCAAAGACAACATGAGACTAGACCAGATAGAGTGACATCGATCGACGGTAGTATCATGCCATCGATTGATACTGATTTCGATAGACAAAACTTGCTATTTCTTTTTCTCAGAGCCTGATGAAAGAATTAGAAGACATGTTCAATGAGATTGCTTTTTCTCAGAGCCTGATGAAAGAATATATTTCTCATAAATTGGAGAATATATCAGAGACTACAACTGCCATACTTAGAATACTACATCGCATTATTGAGAATCTACAAAGGAGAATGCATTCAGTGGAGGTTACTAAGGAGATCATAAAGAATGAGAAAGCCAGAGGAGATGAAGCAATGAGAAACTTCGTTGGTACATGGTTTCAGAAGAGCAAAGAAGATGTAGACATTTGTCTTTCAAGTATTGATCCACCGCCATTCTAGTCAAAAATTTCAATACGTCGAGCTTAAGACTATAACCAAGCGCTGAGTGGGAGGCAACCCACTGTTTAGTAAGTTTTTATTTAATTTTTACTTATACTACTACTACTACTACTTATTTTAAATTTTTACGTCATTTTTACAAACTGTTTAAATCATCATCGATCGACACCATAGAGGCACCATCAATCGACAATCGATCGCGACCATCGATTGACCAAACCCGCCTACCAGCGATCTACGCTGTCTTATTGAGAGAGGTATCGAGTTCTATACTTAAGCTATTTACTTATGATTTGATTTTTCCTAACCAATCTGGGGCGGATTACACTATGGACAGTGTAATTTAAGTCTGGGGAGGTTCGCTAATGCTATTTTATTGTTTTTGAGTTTTATTTACTATATATATATATAAATTTTTCAAAAAAAAATTATCGAGTCAAGAAGAGAACTACGATCACAATTTATTACTGACTAACCACACTTTAGCACCATTCTTAGAAGGTTGTTTGCAGAGATTACTAGATATACCAAAGTGGATCATCCTTCCACTATATCACACTTACTTAGAAAGTTTGAAGGAACCAAAGTTGATTTCCAACACTAATCCTGACATTATTTGCTTGCTTTGGGATTTGGTATACACTGAATCAGATTCCTTCTGCAAGCCTGGAAGGTAAAAGTCTCTGTGCTTGTGATTCCCCTCTCTCTCTCCTTCAGATTAAAAAAGGAGTCAAACATGATTTAGTGGCTACAACCATTAAATCTTGATTCATAAGGTCAAAAAGAAATGAACATGATCTGGTGGCAAAAACAATTAGGGCTTGATTCATGGAAGCCTATCCAACTATCTCAGCCAATTAAAAAAATAAAATGTTACCCTCAAAAGAAGAGAGACATTAACTAAGAAGAAGTGTGGAAGAGAGAGAGGAAAGGAATCAGAGAAGACTACATGTGTTTTCAGATACTTGCAGAGATAAGTGTCCATATATCTTTTGATCGATACTCCCAAGGTAAAGCTTGCACTTTTTTTTATGCAAGGAAATGAATTAGTAGAGGGGCGAGTCACACTAGTATTCACTAAGTTATTGGTAGAATGGATTTGGTTGCTATACTAGGATAGGGTATATAAAGTTTCTCTGTGATTGACTTGATAGGATGTGGTTGCAATAAAGTAAGGTGACAGTTATACTTAGATATTATGTGAGTCTTCGCTTTTCAAAACCTCTTTCGCAGGCTTGTTTGCTTGAGGACAAGCAAAAGGTTAAGTCTGGGGGAGTTGATATAGACTATTTATTATCAGTTTCATGCCATGTTATAGGCTTTATTCAGGATCTATTATGTGTGTCTAGGCTATGTCTTAAGGTCTTTACATGTCTTTGTACGTTTTGGAGATATAAGGAGATACTTGGAGCTTTTGGAGCATTTAGAGGAGAATAATCCGTAGCTGATCATTGAGAGAGTCGAACTACAAGACCACCGTCGATCGACGACACTACCTTGACGTCGACCGATGTTACATGACCAAGATCGATCAATGATGAACACTTACATCGATCGATGACCGATTCACAGACAGCTGATTTCAAGCCCAAGTTAGAGACAAAACACAAGATTACAAGATTACCCCTGCACGAGTTTTGACCTAGATTTAAGGGTTTTATATTTATACTTTATGTATTACATCAAAAAGAGGGGGACAAAAGTAATGGAAAGCGTGTGGGGGAAAGTGTGTGCGTGTGTGTGCCCCAACACTCCATTATAGTTTTAGGATTTATTTAGGGGAGATTCATAACTCCTTAGGGTAATTTGTATTGGAACCCCAGTATTTTATCTATGCATTATATTTAGATTATTATTCTTACTTTGATTATGTCTGAGTAGTTACTAACTAGATTTATGGTTGAAAATGATAGCAATCATGGATTAGCCCAAAAGTAGGATTTCTAGGTTAAGTTAATATCCGTCAATTGAGTTGTGCTTAATTCTTGCATTCTAGAGTAGCTAACTAGGATATCGAAAGTAGGACATGGACGACTACAAGAGTAGGTTATGTGTCAAATAGACTCCATTGAACTAGGTTGTTAGGCGCATGCGAGAGCTGGTCTAGTTATCTTGGTGAACATATCAAATCTCGTTCACACTTCCTTCTGATTTCACGGTCGATTGACACTAGGCCTTAGCCGCCGATCGATGGTCTTTCTTTTTGCTCGCATACGAGAGTTGGAGTTAAAAGGGTCATAATAGCTAATATTTGAGTTCTAGAATATTTACATATCCGTGCTTCTTATTCCCTATAATTCATTGAGCTTGAAACCCTAGATCTAGCATATTTACATTTACATCTAGTTAGTTTAGTAGCATATTTCCATATTTACATTATTAGCATATTTCCATATTTATACTATTAGCATATTTTCATATTGCATCTACACCTTCCAATAAGGAATATCTCCTTAAACTGATTACTTGTTACCAATATATATAATCACCTAGCTTAATCTTTAGAAATAAGAAATCTATGTGTGTCATTGTTCTCTGTGAATTTGATCCCTAAGTACTATACTTGATCTCTCTTGGCAAGATTATTATTTTGTGTGTTATGATTAAGGGTTAGTTTTATAGTTAATTATTTAGGATATTTATACCATGCTAGAACAATAAACACACCACATGTCTGGTAACCATATATGCTTTTAAAATTGAAAATTAAGTTATGGGTAGTTTTAAATTAATTATTTAACAGTTTCACATTTTTGAACTGAGATATATTAGTTATTTTAACAGTTTCACGTTTTTGATCTGATATATATAATTTTGGTGATTCATCATATTGTTACAATTCTCTTTTGTTATGTTTTGTATTTTACAACAAGAGTAGCATGAGTGGACAAGTTTAAAAAGTGATACTTTGAAGAAAAAAACATTGAGGCTTTGATGGAGATGTTAAATGAAGTGAATCCCTATGTTAATCAAATATGTGATCAAACTGAGATCCTACTCATATACTGACCTTAATGATCGGTAATGTGGAAACACATGTGCTTCTCGACACCGCGGCTACACAGTTTGTGAGTCTTGAGATGATCGGAAAGGGAATGTTCCAAATGAGAACGAAAGAGTCTAGCAGTATAGTGAATGCGGCTGGAGGCCAAGAGATGCATTCACTAGGACTGGTCAATAAAGTGTTTGTGATAATTTTGGGCAGGAATAAACCTGCTGATCTGAAAGTAGTCCTCCCAAAGAATCACGAAGTAATCTTAGGTATGGACTGGTTAGGAATGTATCGGGCTACCTTAAACTGCCACCGGAGGGCGTGTATGGTTTAAGCACGGCCAAGAAATGATCAAATACCAATGTATACAGACGACTCCTAGAGTAGTGGTAGTTCATCAGTCCATGAGGAAACGATATTGAAATGAGGATGTGTGGCGTATATAGCCACAATCGCCACTAGGGAGGCCGTAGGGGATGGTAACCTGGACGAGATTCTGTTGGTCGAAAAGTTTGAGGACGTGTTTCAAGCACCTAAGGGCTTACCCCTGAAAGGTCTGATCCATTCACAATAGAATTAGAACCAGGGAAGACCCCATTTTCCAAATATCCGTACCACGTGGCTCTTGCCGAGATGGCCAAGCTACAAGGGAAATTAGAAGAATTGCTAGAAAAAGGAGCACCAGCCGTCTTTGTGAAAAAGAAGGATGGTAGCTTCAGTCTGTGTAAGAGTTATCAAGGGTTGAACAGGGTAACTGTGAAAAGCAAGTACTTGTTACCTTGGATAGACGTGTTATTAGATCAGCTCAGAGGAAGAACTTGGTTTTCAAAGATCGATCTGGCTTCATGGTATTACCAGATCCCTATAGAGCCCAAAGATGTGAGGAAAACAACATTTAGGACGAGGTATGGCCACTATGAGTTTGTGGTTATGCCATTCGGTGTGACCAATGCACCTGCTAGATTCATGAAAATGATGAACGTCATTTTTAGGGATTTCTTGGACGAGTCAGTAATCATCTTTATTGATGAAATACTGGTGACTCCTTTGCCAAGATGGAAAAATGTTGTTGTCGTAATAATGATTTGGTAAGTTGTGGTTATAGTCCATAATGAATCGAAGGATCAAAACAATCTGTTAGGACTTGTGGTAATACGAGTAACCTAAAGATTGAAACGAGTCCATTAAGACTTGACTGGTACATTGAATGGCTTGAGGATTGGGATAACAACCAAAAACTCGAGTGTCCAGCTAGTGGCTTAAGGACTGGAATTAATATAGTTGTTGAATATGTGTTATAACTTAGCCATGAATTGCTTGGATTATGGGGATCGCGATTACGTTCAGAATGAACGATTCGGAGTACATGATCGAGGTTAGGATGAGAACTTGAGGAGGGTTTCTCTGAACATAGGACTGAGGACCAAACCGCAAAGGATGGTACCATCCTAGTCTATGGAAGGATTAGTGTTCCTAATGATAGGAGACTGAAGGGGGAGATTATGAGATAAGCTCATAAGTCTAAATTTTCAGTTCATCTTGGTGCAACCAAGATGTATCAGAACCTCATGAATTACTATCATTGGATCCGTATGAAGGCTGATGTGGCAAAATTGGTGGCTAAGTGTTCCACTTGTCAACTCATCAAGGCCAAGAATTAGGTTCTGAGTGGATTGTTGTAGAACTTGCCTATTCCATAATGGAAGTGAGACCATATCACAATGAATATTGTGACTGGATTCCCAACGACCAAGAATAAGAAAGATGTGATCAAGTTCGTGGTGGATCACCTGATCAAATCAGCACACTTTCTGGCCATCAAGAAATCAGAGTGTGTTGATCGGATTGTGCGAAAGTACATCGATGAGATTGTATGACTACATGGTGTGCCAGCTAGAATTGTATCAGATAGGGAATCAAGTTTACATATCACTTCTGGAGATCTTTTCAAAAGTTTTCAAGAACGAGGGTAAGCATGAGAACCGCATATTACCCACAGACGGAGGATAATCCGAATGAACAATCCAGAAACTGGAGGATATGTTGTGAGCAGATGTCTTAGATTGGGGTGTTCATTGGAAATTTATTTATACTAGAATAAGGTTGGTAGTACATTTCCCGACTGATGAAACATTGGGTTCGGATTCGAGTACGAATCCATTTCAAGTGGGAGAGACTTGTTACATCCCCAGAACTGGATAAGGTAATCAGGATAGACTATGGTTCGAGGAAACGAACTAGTCAGGTCATATGACCTAAAGGAAAGTGTTCCATGGTCATTATGGAAGTTAAATCACCTTGGAAGGCTAAGACTTAACCTGAAATAGATGGAAACAAGTAAAAGAGAGGACGAGTGATATGGCAGTTGGGCGATGTAGACGGGTAGCTAGATCAGCTAGACACAGTGTGGTCAAGCTCAGTCTAGCTCAAAGTTATGTCAGCTCATCTAGCTGGACAATCATCTCACAATATGGAGCAGCTAGGGGTCAGCTCATCTCAGCTTGGAGAAGTGTTCGGGTCTTGGGCAGTTGGACCAATCCGAGCTGGAGTCGGGTCAACCAGTTGGGCCATGTGGTCCGGCCATTGGGCTGATGGCTTAGGGAGTTCATGGGATCGGTGCATGAGCTAGTTATTGGTTCTATTCCCAGGTATGATCTGTTAAGAGACATTTATAGGCGAATAGATGGGAGTGGTGGCAATTATGGCCGAAAGGATACAATGGGACCAAAAGGTGTCCACTCGCCCACGTAAGGGTGTCTCCTTGTCCTAGGCAGTTACCCACGCCTACTTCTATAGATATAGGAACCTGGGACGAAAATGGAGATCAGTTTCATAAGCAAAAATACCGAGGGAAAGGCGAGAGAGAAATAAATAAAGAGAGAGAGAAATCGACAATACAAAGTCGATATTGTTGTGGTTAATCAACAATAAGGTGGAGATCGATTGTGGAAAGTCAAGGCCGGCTGGAATAAGATCCAGAGTCAAAGATAAATTGTTTGAAAATGGCTTTAAGAGTCCATAGCACACGATCGGTTTGATCGGATTGTTGGGCCGGTTTTGTATTGGTTGCATCCAATTTCTTGAATCTATAATTTAATTACTTTATCTTCATCTTATACTCTGTATTTGTGTGAGGAATGGTGTGTTTTGGTCACAGAAATGTCTTGGTAAGAGCCAAGGACATGTTCGAGTGGAACAATTCACGAACTATGGTTCATGGCCGATTTGACGGATGGTCCATTGGCTCTTAACCATGAAGCGATAGACTTTGTCTTGGAAATGGGAATTTCATGGGTTTATTGGGTTTCGATTGTCTATTGGGATATGGCCTTGATTCAGTCCAAATAGATTAGATCAAGTCCCAATGGAGCGATTACAAAAATGGTCCAATTGACCGAGGAATGGATAGGTTGGACTGTGCGGTTTGTGTAAAGGCCAAAACGGCTATGTTGCAAATGAAATTGTGAACCTTGGCCCTTGGACGGTTCAGTTAAGAATTCCAAGGCCATTGGCCGGACTTAAGTTGGATCTTCAGATGGTTCGATCATACCTAAGTTAGGGCGGTTGAGTTAAACGGTTGAAACAACCCAAAAGGTATTTGTTGCCAAAGAACATGAGATGCCACAGGGTACGAGTACCGAAGTGGTACGAGCTACCAAAGGGTATAAGTGTTCAAAGGTTGCAATTTACCAAGAGGGTATGAACGTGTCGTGAACCAAAAGGTACGAACGTGTCTTGAACCAAAAGGTACGAACGTGTGGTAATCCAAAAGGTATGAACGTGTCGTGATCCAAGAGGTACGAGTGTGTCATGATCCAATAGGTACGAACATATCGTGATCCAAGGTATGCAAACGATTTGGGACTGAAAGGATAAGAACGGGCCGGGACCGATAGGGTGCAAACATGTCGAGACTGAAAGGGTGCGAACGGGTCAGGACCGAAGGGTGCGAACGGATCGGGTACAAAAGGGTACGAACGGTTCGGGTCTGAAAGGGTACGAATGGTTCGGTACCGAACGAGTATGAATGGTTCGGTACAAAAAGGGTACGAATGATTCACAACTGAAAAGGTGTGATAGTTCAAGGAAGGCTGTGTATGATCTGATCATGGTTTAGAATGGGCGACCTGATCCATAGATGATGGATCAAGGTGTTGGATAACATGCTTAATGAATGTATCGGTTGGTATTGAAAAAGCTAGATCGGTTGTCTTGGATATAGTCCATGGCCGATCAGGCAATATGAAGACCCATCAATTCTGAGTCATGTGAGGATGGTTGGTTGATTAACTTAGGATCTAATAGGAATTGTCATTCCATTGGACGGACAAAAGGTTATTGGAGAGATGCATGTCCTTAACCAATGAAGAATTCTCAAAAGGCCACTAAGTCAGTGGGGATGGTTGGTTGAATGACTATGTACCCAAAGGGAGTTGTTTTATGCAGGAACAAATATAAGGACCCTAAGTAAGATCATTGAGTGATCGTGGTCAAGTAGACAAGTATGTGTAGTTCAGATCAATGGTGGACCGATGAGCTACTAAGCTCTGTGGATGTGTTAAAGATATGAATTATCAAATACTTGGATAGAATAGTATCTTGTTAGGAAGCTGGTTGAATGGTTAAAGAGAATGGAACCTCGGATCAGTATGACTTGAACCGTTTCAAGGATTGTTCTATAAGCTGAATGGTAGTAAGGGAACAAACCAAGGCATAGACAATTGGACCAGACAAGAATTATAATGGATATATCAATGGTTAATAGATAATATTCCACTGCGTATAAGTTGAAAGGATCTACGCTAGGAATCGACTGAGGTGGTCTTTAGCTAAAGTCTAATATAGCCCATGCCTTTAGGCGAAATTATAAATATGGGCAAAAAATTTAGTGGTTCATTCAGGGTGCGCATCGATCGCGGCCTAGATGGTCGGATCATGTTGTTACACGGTACTAACCCCGAGTTTGTGCCCACGTTTAGGCGGACATGAAGTAGTGAGTTAAAGATCATTAGATGCAGTCCCTATTTTGGTGATTCCCACCTTCTTCTCCACAACTTCCATCCTATCACAAGAATCTTGATCTCCCTAAGGCACATCCGAAACCAATCCCTCATGGCATTCAGCTAGGTCCTTGAAGCCTTATTCAATCTGTTCTTTGCTCATTCCACCAACAGCCATAAAATCCTCTGATTGAGCCTCTTTATGAGCCTCTTTACGATCCTCTGCAGGAGCCTCAACAGAAGCCTCTTCACAAGCTTTCTTCTGAGGTCTTCCTCTATTTTCCTTCACAACAGTCTCTGTCTTCGCTATACCCTCTTCCTTCTTCACATAAACAACTTGCATCTTTAGATTGACCCACGGGTTAGTACCGGCGACGTCCCAACAACCCATGGTCCACTTCCATTTAGGTTTCGCACTAAACATGACTTTAATTAAGTTTTCTGCAGCCGTATCCTCTACATTAAAGTGCCATTGTGGAAACATTTCACCAAAATCCTTCTGAACAAATTTGAGTACGCTAGTCTGCAATAAATAAAAGATATTGATATGGGGTTTTATATCACTCTCAAATTTAACCTTATTTCCCACTTTACTCTCTCAAATAAGAGGTTCAGTGTAGTACTTAGGGATCGAATCCACAGAGACTCTAGGATTGCACAATAGACTATTTGTTTTCGAATTAAAGCTAGACAGTAACAATGATTTAGTAAGCAGTGATTCAAGGATTGATTGATTGGTTTGTAAAGACTTATGGGAAAGAATACACTTAGGAGAAATTCTCTGATAAGCTAAATTATGTAGATCAATAGATTGCGAAGGGTTTTATTAAGTACCATTCTCGAACTCAAACTCTAGGGTTTAGGAGATCACTCTCGTGAATCTAAACTGAGTATCGATCGATGGCCACTATGTGGTGTCGATCGATGCTACTTCTAAACAAATACAATTTTTATGTTTGATATGTTCTCTATGTTAGATTTTGCTCTGATACCATGTTAGATTTTTCAGAGTTTCTGGGTTGTGTGTGATGAACAATCCCTTTAAGGGCAGTGAGAACTCGAAATGATGAAGATAATGGATCTGGTTTCACTTAGGGTTTACTTGAACCAGAAACAAAGATTAAAGAGAGATTTAGATGGAATAGATAGATTAAGAAAGGGGTAGACTAGAGAGAATCAGATTCAAGAACACTAAGTTTATTATGAAGTGGAGAGGGGAAATCCCCCTTACTCCCTTACTTTTTTTTTGTTACAAATCGCCCATAAGGGTCTATTTATAAGCTTTACAAGTTTCTGGATAAACCCTAAAGCTAAGGGTAAGACTTGAAGGGTGGAGATCTTCTGGTTTGAATTGGATAGTGAGGATTAGATCTTGTAGCTGAGGCAAGCTGTGTGTATGCGCCTTAGTGGTCGATGAAAGGCTTGGCTAAGAATGCTCTAACAACTCCTCTGTATCTGCCCACTTCTCTGTCCAGATACATAGTCAACAAGCTTCTTCATTTTCAAGCAAATGCCAGCATGTTCTTGGACCACACAGCCAGGCGCCAACTCATTTTGAACCAGCTCGCCCAAGGTATCTTCTTGGCATCTTCTTGATGCCATTTTGATTCCTTTAGCTCCCAAACAGTTCCCTAACTTTGCACCAGTCTCAGGATTCTTCTGAGCATCTTTAAACACTCCTAAAGCCTTCTTAGACAATCTCCGGAGGTCTTGCTCTAACTTTGCACCAGACTCATCCTTCACCCTAACTCATCCTTTGGCTCCATTTCATCTCTTCAAGTTAACACTCCCCCTCAAGCTTGACTATAGTGATCCTAAGTCAGGTTTGGAACCTTGAAGAGCTTCCTCATTAAAAACCTCACCAAGGAAAATCCTTTGGGATAAAACCTTGATTAGGGAAAAAGAGTAAATTCCTCAAGGCCTAGGGATTAGCCAGTGGGTCTTTGTGTCTTGGATAATTGTGATGGACACAAGACCCTGGATCATGGCCCTCACTGTGATGCAAGTCTCATCTGACATTCCTTGCACATCACAAATTCTTCTTGAGCTCTTCTAGCTCATCTCACACTGATCTTGGTCTCTCCCCCTTTCACCCAACCTTCTGTTGGGTTTAAGTGCTCGGATTACCCATATACAAACCCCATTGAGTATTATCTTCATTCTCAACCTTGGTTGCTTCTTCTTCTTAATTAACCACCAAGGACTCCATCTTCACAGATCACTGAAGCTTCTTAATACTCCCCCTCAAGCTTGGGACTGAGTCTTAAGGAAGACCCAAGCTTAGATGGATAACAGCTTCATGATCTTGATCAACACACCACTGTCCACTCCTTTCTGATCTTGCCACCTTGAATGGAATGCTGGTAGATTCCTCAGCTATCTATTCAACCACCTCACTTTAGAAGCCGCATTGTAGAGTAACCTTCTTCTTCACACAACCAAGAGTGCTCTGAACACTTCTCTTGTCTAAACTTGCCAATGTCTAAACCTGGATGGCTCCATCTTCTATTCTTGGTGCAGTGGTGAGGAGGAACATCAGGTCTTGAACTTAGGATAAGTCCCCACCTCAAGCTTGAATTGAGTCTAGGTTGAAGCTTGAAAGTGAGCCTCAATGAGCATCCAAACCAGGAGCACACCATCCCAACAACTGTGCTTCATTCACTGATCCACCTTCATGTCTTCAGCTTCAAGTACCCTCAGGTCACCGGCCTCCTCAAGCTTCAGTGATGACCTTGACTTGTGCATCTTTACAGAACCAGGAGCCCATCACTCCCATGTTTCTTGTTGGGTTTACCCAACTCTTCTCTGGTCATTACTCCTTAATAGGTAGCTTCATGACCCAGCTAATGAGGAACACCTCCATCCTCTTCGGACTTGATGCTCAACCCTACTGAACTCTTCCCTAGTCATTACTGCTTAACCAGTAGCCTCATGACTCGTCTAATAAGGAACACCTCCATCCTATTTTGGATTTGATGCTTAACCCCCACACGAACCACCAATTCAACCTCTTGATTCTGATCTGGTTGGTCTTCTTCTTGGACTTGCAATAGTGGGAATAAAACAGGTCACTGAGCTTGATGGTACTTCTGGTAACTCTCTTGAGTTTCTTTCTCCAGTTTGGCTGAGATTTGAGTCCAAACTTGGAATGAGCTCAAAAGGAAACGAAAACCGTGTTCACCATTTCTTTAACTCCAGTGCCTTTGGTCACCGATCTTCCATGGACTTAAGTGATGACCATTCCTACTTGTGTGCCTTTTGAACTAGCAGCACACCACTTCCACATCAGTGTCTTAACGCCACTATCTCTACACACAAGAAATCTCTCCATTGATCCTCAATGGGCAACGCCTTTTCTTACTTGGTTTGGTTAGACACTGAACATTTTATGTTCATGTACAACACTCAAACTCCAGAACATATTAGGCCACATTTGCATTGGGATCAAACCTTGACAAATCATCACGATCTCCAATGTCACAAGCTTTGCATTACCATTTCCAAATACCAAACCCAAATATTTTACTTTAACTATTTCTATTCATGTATGCAAGTAGATTCAGAACATACTATCTGATATCATGTTAAGCATCATTTAGAACTGAAGTAAGCATTTTCAAAAACCTCAACTATTCAAACGAGTCTCACTCACACAACATGGGATAGATTCTAGACATTCCTATCTAGCAATCTTCAACACATCCTCAGGTCTCAAACACATCACACAACACATTCAGTTCATAAAGTATCAAGCTTTATTCAAGGGACAATAGGTTTCTTACAATCAAAGAACTAGTGTTAGTTCCTTGACCACCTTTGATTCATGGCAAGAATATGAGCTACTAGTTGCGACCCAACATCTCCTTCCTCCATGGACCTTCCCTTGGACTCTCCATGCTTAAAGTCCCCACCTTTCTTCATACTTTGGTCACCTCCACCAGTAACAAGGTGAAAGTTTTCACCTTTCTTCTTGGACTGGATAAAGAACACGCCTGGACTGATTTGATGAAGAGGGTATCTAGTCCACTCCTTAACTTTTGGATCTGAGGCTCTCCCTTCTTCTGGACAGTATGAGAAAGCATGAGGCTTCAAGAACACTTTCTGGATTTTCCAGATGAACACCATCTTTAGTAGAGGTTGTATCAGCATGAGAGAAAGCTTTGATCTTTGCGGAAGCTGGAAACCAAGTTCTTGGGAACCTGGCTCTGATACCATGTTAGATTTTGCTCTGATACCATGTTAGATTTTTCAGAGTTTCTGGGTTTTGTGTGATGAAAAATCCCTTTAAGGGCATTGAGAACTCGAAATGATGAAGAGAATGGATCTTGTTTCACTTAGTGTTTACTTGAACCAGAAACAGAGATTAAAGAGAGATTTAGATGGAATAGATATATTAAAAAATGAGTAGACTAGAGAGAATCAGATTAAAGAACACTAAGTTTATTATGAAGTGGAGAGGGGAAATCCCCCTTACTCCCTTACTTTTTTTTGTTACAAATCGCCCACAAGGGTCTATTTATAAGCTTTACAAGTTTCTTGATAAACCCTAAAGCTAAGGATAAGACTTGAAGGGTGGAGATCTTCTGGTTTGAATTGGATGGTGAGGATTAGATCTTGTAGCTGAGGCAAGTTGTGTGTATGCGCCTTAGTGGTCGATGAAAGGCTTGGCTAAGAATGCTCCAACAACTCCTCTGTATCTGCCCACTTCTCTGGCCAGATACATAGTCAACAAGCTTCTTCATTTTCCAGCAAATGCCAGCGTGTTCTTGGACCACACAGCCAGGCGCCAACTCCTTTTGAACCAGCTCGCCCAAGGTATCTTCTTGGCATCTTCTTGATGCCATTTTGATTTCTTTTGTCCCAAACAGTTCCCTAACTTTGCACCAGTCTCAGGACTCTTCTGGGCATCTTTAAACACTCCTAAATCCTTCTTAGACAATCTCCAGAGGTCTTGTTCTAACTTTGCACCAGACCCATCATTCACCCAAACTCATCCTTTGGCTCTATTTTATCTCTTCAAGTTAACACTCCCCCTCAAGCTTGACTCTAGTGATCCTAAGTAAGGCTTGGAACCTTGAAGAGCTTCCTCATTAAAAACCTCACCAAGGAAAACCCTTTGGGATAAAACCTTGATTAGGGAAAAAGAGTAAAGTCCTCAAGGCCTAGGGATAGGTCAGTGGGTCTTTGTGTCTTGGATCATTGTGATGGACACAAAGACCCTGGATCATGGCCCTCACTGTGATGCAAGTCTCATCTGACATTCCTTGCACATCACAAATTCTTCTTGAGCTCTTCTAGCTCATCCAACACTGATCTTGGTCTCTCCCCCTTTCACCCAACCTTCTGTTGGGTTTAAGTGCTCGGATTACCCAGATACAAACCCCATTGAGTACTATCTTCATTCTCAGCCTTGGTTGCTTCTTCTTCTTGAATAACCACCAAGGACTTCATCTTCACAGATCATTGAAGCTTCTTAATACTCTAAACTCCTAATTTAATTCTCGTTTGTTACTAGGGATTTAGACTGTTTAAGATAAGTTTCAAGGTTATACCAGGCTCTCGCTTACGCTAATAATTTCTATAGTCTAGGTTTGAAGTTCTCAAATACAACTAAGCAATAAGAATAACTTAAACAAAGAACTAGATGATTACCCTAACAATTCTATGTGATTAACAATTCATAGACACCTTTGAAGAACCCTAAATCTAAAAGCAAACTACTCAGACATGATTATGAGAAACATAACAAATAACTGAATGAATTGCATAGAATAATAAGATAAGAGATAAAGGGAGTTCAAGATCTTCTCTGTAAAGGTGTTCAGATCTCTCTCTCTCTCTCTCTCTCTCTCTCTCTCTCTCTCTCTCTCTCTCTCTCTCTCTCTCTCTCTCTCTCTCTCTCTCTCTCTCCAATCCTAATCTCTTCTCTTCTTACAAGTAATACCTAGCCGTCAACAATGGCTTAATATAACATAAAATAGGTCAAAAACACATCCAGGGGTATTTTGGTACTTTTTAGAGGCTTCTGGGCTTCAGTTGGTCTCGAAACAAGTTGGGATGGTCTTCTGGGATCACCATCGATCGACACTAAGGCTGTACCGTCAATCGACAGTCCTTCATCTTCTCGACAGCTTCCTCTCTCGAGGCAGACAAACCATTCTTCAGTAAAACATGTATAACGTTAGAGCTAACCGTAAGATGGACCTCAAACCAGTGGCATTGGAAATATAACTAAAAGCTGATATTTTGTGTCAAAATATCAGCTCTATCGCACAGTGGGAATGTCTCCATCAATAGCAAAACATCTGACGTGTCTATGCAGTTTTGCACCTCAAAAAGCTCCAACATCACCAAAGTTCTCCAGAACGTACGTGAACCTGAAAATACTCTAAAACATACTCCAAAAACATATTATAGACTCTAAATACGGCTGATATTTTGGCACAATAGTGGTAAATATCAGGCCCTATCAGATATAACCTTAGATATTTGACGGATTAACAAAGATAGAAGTCTTCCAGAAAAGACTCCGCATAATACTTTTATTTAAGTCTTCTGAGAAGTCTTCCAGAAAAGACTTCATAAAAGACTTATAGTCTTTTATGGAAGACTTAAATATAAGTCTTCTGTGAAGTCTTAGGAGTGATGTTTAAATACTTGTCTGTTATTAGCCTCTTTAAAACATTTGTGTTCTTTGCCACCCTTGTAAGCTAACAACGGTGGAGATGGTCTGTTTGTTATGGGTTTCCCATAATTAGCACACAATTCTAGGAGAGCATAGTAGACCCAGACCTGAATAACTTGTATAAACCCATCAGCAGTGTAAGACTTTGTCAAATCTTTTCCCCTCATATAGTCCATCAGCACCTTAAATGCCACTCTCCCCGATGGATAATTCTCAAATTCTTCTAAATCCATCACTAGCCTTACAAGATTAGCCCGTGTAGCGATTGAGTATTATCTCCCTTCAATTAATCCAGTGAATATGGCAAGGTATCCGACCGCATGCGATCATCCTGTGACCATTCTTCGCATCTCCCACATGCTGCTATTATTTGTTCAGATGTTGGACCAGCATCAACATCAACACCCAACATCTCCCAGAAAGAATTCATCTCCTTCGTAACCTCACACCTTGGATTTTCCAGATCCTCTATTTTAATCGCTGTTCAGACTAGTGAGGTGTTGAAACTCTATCAATGGAAAACTCACGGGTTCTGGACCAACGAGACTCTAGAGCTCATACTTCTTCTTGATGTTAAGTTGGTAACTGAGCATATAATGAACCAGCCTTGATGTACAACCACAATTAAGCTCTTTGAACTTGATGAACACTCCCAACTTTGAGTCCGCCAGCTCCTCATATTCGTCATCATGTATAGCTTTCCTTGCAGTAGTAAACAACTTTGAGTCATCAGTATGATACGAAATGCTTTTGACTGGAATGAGCTCTTCCCTAACATATATATCCTCTGCGGGAGTTCTGGTAAATCTATTTTCCGGTTTGCAAAACAATCAAAAATCAACATCATAACACAAACACAAAAACAAACACAAACACAAACACAAACACAAACACAAACACAAACACAAACACAAACCAAACATACTATTCTAAATTCCTATACTGGAAGACTTGCATGTAAATTTTAGTGAGAAAACTTCCAGGAAGTCTTCTACGAAGTCTTCATTCTGGAAAACTTTCAGAAAGTCTTCTAAACGACTTCCAGGAAGTCTTTTGATTAGTCATTCAGTAGACCACTACAAAAATCGTCAAATCTGTAGGCTTAACACGATTTTCAGATCTGTAAGAGGTCAATTTTAATAATGTCTACTGGAAGACTTTTCCGTGTAGTCTTCTGGGAAGTCTTCCAGTAGAACATTACTAAAACTGACCTCTTACAGATATGAAAATCGTGTTAAGCATGCATATATTAAGAGAATACTTGAAGCTTAACTATACGAGAAGACATCTAGGAAGTCTCCTAGAATACTTACAGAAGCTTAAAAGACTACTGAGGTTATATATGTAAAATAAATTCTGGTTTTTTTGTTTGGACATAAGTGGCTGGTTATAATTTGACAAGACTTTTGAGTTACTTTTTCATTTGAATGATGTCTCGGTATACTATTGCATTAAAATCAAGTTTTGAGTCATATTTGGCAAAATATTTTGCAAATTTTGTTTTTTAATATTTTACTTTTGATTTTCATTTATTGCAATTTATATGCTTGATTATTTTAACTAATATTATATTATTGTAATTTGATGTATGATTTTGAATATATAATATCTCCTTTTTGGCTCTTATTTGGATATACTAGATAACATCTATTTCAAAAATTCAATCATAATATTTTTGTTCTCTAAATTAATTTTTTATTGAAATTTGTTTTCATTTAATATTCTTGTCTTATATTTTTAAATAAATTTTATAAAAATAATACACAATATAATATATTTTTAAAAATAAAATAGCAAAAATTAACTAAAATATTTATCGATTCAAAGTTAAATAAATGAGTATAATAACGATAATATATTGAAACCCCATGCGTATACATAAACTATACAAAAGAAATAAGGTGTAATAATTAGATAATATTTCATATTTATTTATTAATATGTTTTGAATCATCCTCTAATTTATGTTTATAAAAACAAGAATAAGTAATAATGTAATTTTTTATTTTGTGTTAACTCTTTGATTTTGGATATAAGAATTTTGATTGGTTTCATTACTCATTTTGTGGGTATATTGTGTTACATATCTTCTTTCAAATTAGTGCAATAGTCAGCCAAATCAAATTAGTTGTGTTCTTTTTATTTGTTTGGTTTTCTATGTTAGATGTGTAAATGTATTTTTAATTTTAAATAATTTGATATATAAAATTTACAGATATAAAATCAAAACCATGTAGTGATGATCCAATAATAGTAATTATAAATATTTTAGATCATTAAATATATTTCAGTTTATGTTATTTAAATTATCATTTGTAATAATTTGAAAAATAGACTGAAATAAATGAAATATTATTTACTTATCTTAATATTATCTATCAAAATGGGCGATTATTTTTGTACTTATCACTTAATTTTGTGAACTTTCCTTTTTTATGAAATAGTTATATATATGAAATATATATTTTAGTTTTTAAAAAATAAAAATTATTTTTTTATTATATATGTTATTTTTTTAAAATAGAAAAAATAAACTTAAATATATATATAGAGGAAATTGCTAAAAATGACTCAAAACTTGATTTCAAATGCAAAAGTCTATCACAAATTCAATCAAATGCAAAAGTAACCTAAAAGGCTATTGAAAATACAACAAACTCCTTATGAGCAAACAAAAAAACTATATTCAATTTTACCATTATTACCTTTTTGCGTGAGAAGACTTCTAGAGAAGTCTTCTCAGAGAAGATTTATTAAATTCATTTTGTTCAATGGTACAAAGATAGCATAATTAAAGACTTAATATAATAAAACAGAAATATGGACGGTTAGCATGCCACTTAAACACAAAGCATAAACTTTAAGATAAGAAAATAAACACAAGAAAATATGATTGAAACTTTATTTATTAAAAACTTACTTAAAAGGATATTGTAGCACTGTTCTCGATTACAAGGATGAGAGAGGAACCAAGAGAGGATATGGATGAAAGAGTATGAAAATGAGAGAATGAGCATTTGGTTTACAACTGAAACAAGGACTCCTTTATATATGAGTTTACAATTATAAATTACAATAATATAAAAATAAAAAATAGAATATATGGATAACTCCACTAGCAAAAGCTTGCTCCATTAAGCTTTATAATTGTTTGTTGTCTGCTGGTGGTGGATCTTAGTCATCATGGCTACAGGAGATAGCACTTATTTGTTGTTTTGGATTATTATCGCGTATTGCGACAAGAGATCATGGAAAATATTCGTAACATTGTAACCGTAAGATACGTTTTGGATATTGAGGAGATTTGCATTTCTTGGGGAGAGAGATTTAGACTCCACTGTTGCCGAAGATTTCTTCATCGATATCCGGCACTTGGGACCCTGAGTCACTTCCTGAAGTACGAGAGATTTGATCTGACATTGACGGTAGAAATTGTAATGAGATTGCCTTAATTTCTTCTTCAGATTTTGCACCTGCCAACATTGCTAGCATTTTGGATTTTTGAGCCAGGAAAAATGTTGTCTCTTGTGTTTTTTTTGGTGTTTGGCTAAGTGTTTGGATTTTAGAATTTTGTTCCTTTATCCAGGTAAGGATATTTGATGGATACTTGTTTGAGGGGATTTTGTATTTATCCCACCACTTGACTTTGAATTTTCATCGGATAATAGGAATTGGATCAGAAGTAAATTCAAGGGTCCATGAAAATACCCAAGGAAAATGAAATTTTGAGTGGAAGAGGGCTAGTGGTGGAAATTGTTTTTCTTCTTCAGACGGAATGAAATTGGTCTTGAATATTTGGAATGATTTTTGGACATTGGGTTTAAATATTTATGTGACAGAACCAAAGTAGTTCCACCATAGTATGAACCAATAGGGAGATTTGGATAAGTTACAGGTGGTGTCAAAGAAGATCAACCACGTGTGTTTGTGTTTTGGAGATTGGTTCAAGAAAGAATTATTCCATGCCTGACAATAATCCCAATAGTTAAAGGGGACATTGTAACAAGAGAGATTTTTCAGATCTTCTGGAAAATTTAGATTGTCGTTAAGATCGTATTCTCAATCTCATGGCGCAATTATTTTATGGATTTGAATGTGGAATAAGTAGCATCAGTGTGGTTTTCGTTTAGAAAAAGTGTTTGAAGGACACTGAGTCTGTAATTTCCAAAATGGTTTGAAAGAATAACACAGTTTTATCTCTATTATGTTGTTTAAAGAAATTGTTTTTGCCATAATATTTTTTGATTGTTAAGAACGGATCATTTCTTTCAAAAAAAAATCATTTTTGGATATTTATAATATTTTGATATATATGTTTTTCAAAATACTCCGATGGAGTGGTTTGAGAAATCTCCTTCAGAATAATTTGTAAATTATTTGAAGGTTTTGAAACAATTTTTGAGGTCTTGTTTTCTCTTGAAATCATTTTTGAAGGGACCTCGTTATATTTTGAAATAGTTTGAGAAAGAAGGTTTTTGGAAGATTCTCCCGACTCTTGTTTTGAAAAACTAAGCTCAAAAGCTTTTTGTAACTGTAACATTTGGTTCATGATATCTTCATGAGATTGGAGTGATTTTGGTGTGTTTGGTATTTCTTCATTTTTGGCACTCTTTTTTATAACTGAGATTCAGGGTTCTGTTTTTGGTTAAGTGTTTGTATGTTCGGGTTTTTCTGAGATTGGTTCCTGGGAAATTCCCTTGCCTTTGTCAATCATCTTCTTCGGAGCATTGTACCTGTTTTGGAGAAACTCTCGTGTCATGAAATCTAGGAAAAAGTTTGAATCTCCTTTTATAAATTTAATTTCAAAATCGAAAATACTCAAAATCGCTTGTCATCACGCAAAAATTTGTTGTGATGAAAGCTTTTTCACATATTTTTGTATGACATCCTTAGCACTTTTGCAATCAATTCTTAAAAGAAAATTTTTATTTAAAAGATCACTCTGAAATTTTTGAATACATAAAACTATACTTAAGATTTCTTTTCTGATAGTAGAATAGTTCTTTTGGGTATCGTTCCAGTGTGATGACGTAAATTGCACAATCCTTTCGCGACCATCTAAATTCTTTTGTTTAAGAATACCTCCATAACCTACATCTGAAGCATCTGTTTCTACGATTTTTTTCTAAATCCGGATCTGCTATGTGCAGACATGGGATTTCTAAGACCTGTTTTTTATCCTTTGAACTATTTCAGTATGTTCTTTTGTCCAAGGAGATGTATTGTTTTTTAGACAATTGTGTAAGGCTTTAGCTATCCTATTAATATGAGGACAAAAATCTAAAACGTAATTGAGACTTCCAAGAAACCTTTGTAATTGAGTTTTATCAATAATTTTGTCCGGAAATTTATTTGCAAATTCTAAAGATCTTTCAATAGAGGTTATCATACCTTGTGATATGTAGTGACCTAAAAATCTGATCTTAGTTTGAAATAGGGACATTTTTGTTTTGGAAACAACAAGACCGTATTTTCTCGCAACATAATAAAATGTTTTGAGATTTTTGAAATGTTCATCAATAGAATGTGAGAATATTAGTATATCATCAATGTAGACAATGCAAAATTTTGAATAATCAGAGAAAATATCATTGATGATTCTTTTATATTCAGAAGGTGTATTTTTAAACCAAATGCCATTACGTTCCATTAGTACTGGCCGAAAGGGACTGTAAATATTGTTTTATAGCGATCACTTTCAGATATCTCGATTTGCCAAAATCCTGATTTTAGATCAAACTTTGAGAATATGTGAGAAAAGTAAAGTTTTTGAAGTAAATCTTTTTTATTTGGTACTAGTGGTTTGTCCGTGTTACGCGCGGAATATTTATCATTTATGTAATTTATTATGTAATTTTGATGTTAAATATTATTGCTTATATTGTAAATTAACTCTTTAGCTGGTAATTTTGTTAAATTTTAGTTTATTTATTTATTTATTTTGGAGTAGTACTCCCGAGAAAGTGGCGCTAGAGTCTGGCGAAGAGAAATTATGTGGTGGGAAATGTGGTTAATCTTTGAAGTTGAGCTATATTGTTTAGTAATCTGTAGTTGTATTGTGCATATCCCGAAATAAATTTTGGTTTAGCAATTGGATTTATTTGAATTAATGGGCTTATTATAGATGTATCATATAAGTTTGAAGATAATAAGTCATAAAAAAATTAGATCATTAGCCTATTACGTATTTGTTGTAAACTTTGTTCTTGGGGAAGCTTTTGGTGATTGTGATTGGTTATGGGGAGGTACGTGGGTAGTAAACAATCTTCCCCTAGCTCCACTTATGTTTATTGCAACTCTCTTATCATGAGGTTCTTAACTTTTCTAAGAAACATTTCTTAATTTTTAACTAAGAAAACTTAAGAACCATCTCTTAAATAAGAGACCTAAGGGCATGTTTATTGCAGGTCTCTTAGCATGGGGTTCTTAGCTTTTCTAAAAGACGTTTCTTAACTTTAACTAAGAAAACTTAAGAACCGTCTCTTAAATAAGAGACCTAAGAAGCGTCTCTTAACGGGAAAATTAAAAAAAAAACAAAAAAAAAAACGTGAAATTATAAGTTAAGAAACCCGCCTAAGAGACCGTGGATAAACATGGCCTAAGAGACGTCTACTAACGGAAATGTTTTTAAAAAAAAATAAAAAACATGAAATTATAAGTTAAGAACCCCGCCTAAGAGACCGTGGATAAACATGGCCTTAATCTTGTAGTTCCTTCCTCTCCAAGTATGCCAGCTGTGTTGCTTACTCTCTCTATTATATTATGTGTTTCCTTTTTTCTTTTCTCTAAAAGTGAAAACATCATTAACATACATTAAAATCTCTATAACTTAATATTCGATAAATCAATAAGTAGGTTAAATTAATAATTTCTTCGATTCTAAGTTATACAGATTTAAAATATGATACAAATAAATAAAATAATAAGATAACTTTTTTTAGAAAAAAAATTATGTAAATATATGATCCCACTAAAATTATAAATTAATAATATATATATAATATTTATATACTTACAAACAAAAGATTGTATTATTTATTTATATTCACAATGAAGTTTTTCTCTATTTTTTCTTAACACTTCAGTATATTATAATAATATTTAGTAAAATTATATCTAAAACTAAATTTAAATTCTATGAAAAAAATTTAGTGTACATCAAATAGTATAATAAACCGATATAAAAATTAAATTTATAAAATTTAATTAATATGTATACCACCAAATGAACTATTTTCCTATTTTACAAACAAAAATATTTTCTAAAAAGATAAAAATAAAAAAATAAAAAATTTCCGTAAATTAATAACTATAAAAATTAATGAAATTCGGCGTTATTAATATAAAGAGTTTTTATTGTATAATTTCGCATATCTTAAAGTCAAAGTATCATATTACCATATGGGTTTTCTACCACTTTTTCATCATTTATTATACTCCCTCCGTTTTTTATTATTGACGTTTTAGGGAAATTTTTTTGTTCCAAATTATTTGACGTTTTCAATTTTCTATGTAAAATTTATTAGTAATTAATGTTAAATGACCAATGATATTATAGCTTCTATTTTATTATTGGTTGAATTGTGGTTAAGTAAACAATTAATGATGTTTTTGTTTAGAAAATGATAAAAAATTAAATGTTTCTTAATATGTGTGCATAATCCTAGAACGTCAAATATAAAAAAACGGAGGGAGAATCTGTTATTGCACGTAAAGAACAATAGGTCTCTCATCTGTTTCTTATGGGTAATTCATTTTCGTTTTCCACCGTAAAAATCATAGAGCTCATTAAATGTCATATCTATCTATCTTTTACCCTTATTTTTCAACATCAAGTACTTAAATCTGATTTGTCTTTTCTTGCTTGCGACTTCCCAATTTTTAACACATACCTTATAACTTCTCGCTATGTCCGGCTTGTTTCTCGAGTTGGTCACTCTTCGTTTCCAATTATGTTTTAGTTTATATCTTCTCCATTTTCACATCATCAAGCTTGCAAACTATCAGTTTTTATCTCTGAAACTCTTCACAGAGGGCATGCGTCCTCATGCTCCATCCTAGTTTTGAATCAAATTTATAAAACTGTCAATATCAGTTATAAGCATGTAAGATATAAAAAGAAGAGAACACACAACACTATTGATATATAAGTAAGAAGCAACGGAGAGAAGTCTAATTAATCAAACTTTCTTAGTTGGGATTTCATATGATCAAAAAATCAAAGATCATTTTCATACCTTGGTATACAAAGGGCGATATCATATGACATCTGATGTTTGGCTTCTAGAGCTGCCTCTCTACTGAACTTTGCTTCCGGCTCATCATGTTGGTTCAAACCTCAAGTGTGTGATACATGGTAAGAACCTTTTTTAGTGAGTTAAGAACTTAATTGTTGTAAAGTGGTGCTTAAAATATGCGGCTAAAGCGAACCTTCAAGTCAGAGCCTCCACTGAATTAGCAAGGTAGTTTTTATTTATATACGTGTAAAATAGAGTTTACTTGATGAGACATACACACTTTTGAAAAAAAAACAGACCCTAACATGACGGGTAGGAATGAGTTGTCATATTTCATTAATATGTGAAATTTTAAAAACCTGCAGCGTTGTTGTCGAAGAGGGTCATAGACTCCCTTACTTTGAGATTTTACTCGATGAATGTCTTCTTTACAGAGATTCCATGTTCCAGAACTGTTGGCTCCTCCGCACTCCGCAGTCATTTCAAGAACAACAAGTCGAGCACTTCGTAGAGCTGCCTCGCCTTTGCTTTCTTCAACCATCCCATGACTATTATGCCTTTTGCTGGTCACAGATACACTGATGTACACACCATGAGAGGGATTCGTTGTTACGGATGCAGCTCCCGGCATATCAGCGTTGGGGTTATCATTACTTCCATGCGCACACATCAGTGAATATATGTCACCATGTAAGGAGGATGAAGATTAAGTTGTTAATTGTTGAACTAACCTGAACCGCAAAATTAGACGTGTAGGTATCTAAAACTACCATAACAGCCACTATGTAAAATAAATTCTTTAAATTGAGTAATGATTAACATACCGTTCAAGTTGTATATTTGCTATAATCCGCTGAACTGTCTGGGTTTTATCATTGTGGGTGAACTGTCTGGGTTTTATCATTGTGGGTGGTTTTGATGCCCATAACTTCCCCAACAACATCTTATATCAAAGAGTAAGGAGTTATAACATTTCCAATATTGTTCGATCCAAAAATGGTGTATTTGTAGAATCATAACAATAAAATATTTAAGAATTGAATTCTTAGATCCTTGAGGCTTAGGATAAATCACCAAAGAAATCAAATAGAAATGGAACATCAAATAGATTTTATTGATCATAGATTCATTACAAAATGATATGAAATGTAAAGTGAATCTATGAATCTCTATAAGAAGTGTTCTAGGCTAAGAATGAGAGAGAGCCCCTTAATAAAGAGAAGTGTCTCCTTATTTATACAATGATCATGTCTAGGGTTTCATATTGAAATGAGCCTAGATCATTGTCTAATGGGCCTTGAGGAGGGATGTAAATCCACCCCCAACAGTAAGTCCCCCCAAGTTCGTAGAGAGAGATGAAGTCGATCTCTGTGAATTTTACGAATAGGGTTTATAAGACAATGAACTAGGCACATATATTCATAAATGCATTGTCATGAGCGGGCTGTTATGGTTAGGTTGTCATAAATGAAGTGTCACAGACGGTATGTCCAGGCGAGCCGTCGTTGACATACTTCTGATTCCGATCAGACTTCTTGCTCCGGGGATGGTTGCGCGAACGAGCTGTGAAGACAGTGTTCGGAACCACCGGAGCAAGTCGCCATAGATGAAGCGTCAATCGACTAACTGCCAAAGACAAATCGCCATAGACATCATCATGAACGTACCGCCATAACGAACCGTCACAATCAAATCGCCGTAGATAGACATGTCTTCGCGGTATCACGCCATGCTCAAGACTTGTGAGCAATCCGAGTGATGAACTATTGTCGACCCGAAGTCTCGCGTTGAGATCGGTGTGCCGAGCAAGTTGTTGGCTTGTGTGCTCGTCAAGCTATGACGTTGAGAAACGTACTGACTTGTGCCGTTTGTACTGATTCCGCCAAGGTCGTAGCTGAGGGCTGTCTTTCAAAGCATGAAGACATATGGTGGTGGCAACCGCTTGTCGGTTCTGTTTTTCTATTTGGCTCAAAGTCTCTGGTTCACAAAAAGTTTGATCATGATTAGACCAATATAAACCAAAAGAAACAGCCAATTTTTCATAACAAAAAGCAAGCTATGGAACTTGTTTCTCTTTAATGCTAGGGAGTTGCATACGATAGTAATAATGAATTAATTTACTAGGCAATATGCACAGATATCAAACAATAAAGCGAGTAACAATAATTATCTCATAAGGGTTGTAAACACTTATCTTTTTGAGGATGAGTTGTCGTGAGTTTCGTATTTTCACTTGTGGTGAAGGAGAAACAAGCGCCCAACAAAAAGCTTGTGCCTTTGACTTGATTTTTCCAAGTTTGATTTGATTTGATGAAATTTCTCCTTAGTCCCCTCCTTCTAGCGCCAACTGGCGCTAGAAGGAGGGGATAGCTATCTTTTGGGCATGCTTTATTGAGATCGGTGAAGTCGACGCAGACGCGCCATTTGCCATTCTTCTTCTTGACCACGACGGGGTTGGCAAGCCATTCGGGGTATCGTACCTCAGCTATCGAGCCGGCTGCGAGTAAGCGTTCCACTTCGTCGTTCACCGCCTTTGATCTCTCGGGACCAAGCTTACGTCGTTTTTGTTGAATGGGTTTAAAGGTAGGGTCGACATGTAGCTCGTGTGTGATAATCGCCGGGTCTATGCCCTGCATATCTGTTGTTTTCCAGGCAAAAGTGGAGGAATTTTGTTTGAGAAAGTCGACGATCTGAGTGCGCAGGTCGTCTGAGAGGTAACCGCCAATTCGAATAACTTTGCTTGAGTCGGCGTCGTCGATGACGACTTCTGAAGTGTCCTCCTGCGGGGGACACGACTTGTTTGACTGAGCCCAGTGACTAGTTTCCTGAGAGATCGAGTTGACGTGAGGTGCTGATCGCTGTAGTTTGACCGTGGCGATTAAAAGATCCCGCGCGGCTTGCTGATTTCCCCGTAATGTATGTATCGTCCCATCCGGTCCTGGGAATTTAACACATTGGTGATATGTCGACGGGACCACTTGCATTGAATGTATCCATGGGGTTCCGAGGATTACATTGTAAGGGGCGTCCGTGCTTATCACCGAGAATTTAACCGTACGAACAACACTGCAGGCGTATACCGGTAGTCGAATTGTTCCAATCATCAATTCAGAGGATCCGTTAAAGCCGGTGAGGGAACGAGAGGATGGCTTCAGGTTGCGTAAGTCGATTCCCATTTTGTCGAGGGTTTTGTGGAAGATAAGGTCAACGGAACTGCCAGTGTCAATTAACACCTTGGTGACATCGCATGTGGCGATCCCGAGTTCTACGAGGAGTGGGTCGTTGTGAGGCGCGTGGATGCCGATGGTGTCAACTGCCGAGAAAGTGATCGAAGGATCATTCTCGGGTCGTACTGGCCATTTCTGGGAAGTTATTGCTTATCGATGATAGTTTTTGATCGATCGTACGGAGTCTCCGCATGGAGGCGAACCGCCCATAATCACGTTGAGCCACGGTTGGCCTTTGCTTTGTTTTGCTCGTATTAAGGTCCTCATGTCGCTAGTTGTTGGAATCGAATCCTGTTCTGGCCGATGTTTGTTACGCGTGAGCTTATCTCGCAGGTCACCATTTTGCCGCTGGTTGAGACTCCAGCAAAGGTCGTCCTTGTTGGAATTCAACTTATCACGCAGGTTTGTGGAAAGCGGTTGTTTGCCCGGGAGATCTTCGTCGGTAGTTGATTTTTGTCGTAACTGCAGGCGGAGATCGTTGCTTTGATAATATTTTGCCGGCTGGCGCGTTAGTCGCGCGCGTAGATCGGTTTCGTCGAGTGACATATCATCATCAGATGAGTTTCCTGATCGGGCTAAAATGACGTCAATGCGTCTGCGATGTCTTGGCTGCTCTTCATCGGCTGACTTGTCGGTTTTTTCTCGTTTGGTTGATGGGACTGCCTTTCCTTTCTCGCGAGGATCGTCCTGTGGATGTTTGCTTTGAGGTCGCTGAGCTCTTTTCTCCTTTGTTTTACTCCAGCTTTTGTTGTTCTTAGGCCGCTGTTTTGGCGGTTCGATCTTCGCATTGCCGGTACTGAAGGAGGCGAGAAGTGCTTCGTGGAGTTGCTTACACTCCTTTGTGTCATGACCCCTGACCTTGTGGTATTCGCAATATTTAGTTAGCTCGACTTGGCTGGAAGATGCGGAGGGGATCTGATTTTTACTGTCGGGTTCCCTCTCCCAGTGGTTCCATCCTTTTTCTCGGACAACGAAAGTCGAAGATGGAGGCTTATCTTCGTCGACTACGTATATGAAGCCCTTTCTCCGATCATTTCTCTCCGCGACAGCATGTTGGTGAGGCTCTTGTCGCGCGTCAGTTGCTCGGGACGGTGCTGCCTTTGTTGCGTTTTGTTTGTTGAGAATCGCTCGAGTGTCTTCTTCCATTTGGATGAAGTTGTTGGATCGAGCGATGGCATCTTGCAGAGAAGTTGTCGGGTGACGATATAAGTCGTCGCGAAACTTTGAGTGGACCGAGAGGGTATTCATTAAGGCGTCTACGGCGATGTTGTCGGGTATATTGACGGTTGAAACGACTGCCTTGAACTTCTCCATGAAGTCGCGGAGGCTCTGAGTTGAAGATTGAGACATCTGCCATAGGTCCGAAGCGGTCGCTCCCTGCCTCGTGAACATGATATAATGCTTCAGGAAAGCCGCCGAAAGGTCGCGAAAGCTGTCAACAGAGTTCTCTGGGAGACGTGAGAACCATGTTAGGGCTGGTCCAGTAAGACTTTCGACAAACAGCTGACAAAACCCGGCTTCTTTTTCTTCGGCGCTGAAGTTTGCCCTCCCCATGGCTATGTTGAAGGCCGTCATGTGGTCCATCGGGTCAGATTCGCCGGAGTAAGTGGGTAGGCAGAACTTCTCGGTGAAGCGAAGTCGTACGTTGCTGATACGGCGAGAGAACGGTGTTCGGGACGTCGCAGCGAGGACTCGGTCAATCTGGGGAGCGGATCTCGTTACGTGGTGGATCTTCGAGCTTATTTCAGAGAGCGAGATTTTGAGAGCAGCGATTTCTCGAATGGTGGTTATGTCGGACCCTCCTGGATTCTGGATCTCAGGTGCAACCAGTGGGTCAAGGACGTCGGTGTGCTGTTCCTGGGCTCCGGTTTCGAGGACGGTATGGAACAGTTGTCGACGTACCGTCGGAAGATTGCTCGGTGCGACGGAGGGAAGAGCGAGAGCGGCTACTAGCGCGGCCAACTACACGTTGGTGGCTTTTTGAACTTCTTCTTTTTGAGCGAAACACGCCATGATGGTATCCATGAACTCTGTCGAGGGTTGCGGCGCGGTGTCCGCAATGAGTTCTGGTTCGTTCTCGGAAGTGGAACTTGGATGAGTCATTTGAACAGTGTGCTTTTGAGAGCTAGCCCCACGGTGGGCGCCAGTTGGCGCTAGAAGGAGGGGGCTAAGGAGAACTTTCATCAAATCAAATCAAACTTGGAAAAATCAAGTCAAAGGCACAAGCTTTCTGTTGGACGCTTGTTTCTCCTTCACCACAAGTGAAAATACGAAACTCACGACAACTCATCCTCAAAAAGATAAGTGTTTACAACCCTTATGAGATAATTATTGTTACTTGCTTTATTGTTTGCTATCTGTGCATATTGCCTAGTAAATTAATTCGTTATTATTATCGTACGCAACTCCCTAGCATTAAAAAGAAACAAGTTCTACGACCTGTTTCGAGGTAACAAAAAATTCACTTGGGACGAGAAATGCGAGGCAGTGTTCACACAGCTAAAAGAGTACTTGACA
>CAJHQQ010003969.1:0-34926 GCA_905132885.1 Moricandia moricandioides | reverse complement strand
AAAACACCCTTAATTCTAATGTATTTTGGTAAAATCGACATGGTTTATAACTTTATAATAGTTAATTCGTTGATAGATAAGTCAAATCATATTGATCAAAACTAATAGCTTCCAAACATACATAAGTGTTGACAGTCCAACGCAACTTACGATAAATATGGAGGAGTGATTAATATTTGAGTGATTTACACTAAAAGACACTTTATGAGTTTTTATTACAAAATAGAACACTTATGACTACTAAGGTAGTTTTAGTTGTTATTTTACATTCATACCCTTAATGAACAAACCAATTCCTGCATTTGTGTAGTTTTTTTATGTCTATTTTAGTTTTAAATATTTAATTGAATAACCCATAAAACTATTTTATTATTTAATTTGACTTTAACAGAGTTTTTTTAATTTGACCAAATCTGAAAGAGATTATTGGGATGATGTTGTGGGTTAGGACGAAGAATCGGAATCCGGGATGGCGAGCCGAAGCAAGCGATGGGGGAAAGATAGAGTTGACCAGAAGACAGAGCTGTGGTGATCGAAAAAGCAGGGGTAAATGTTTGGCGGAGAAGAGCCATTACATTTAAGTTAAAATCAATAAAAACTCAAAAGTTATGAGAAAACTTGTTTTGTTTTGCTTGGCTTTGGGCTATCCACTAAGCTATACAATATTGCAAGTTATTGAGTTAAAAACGCAAAAAAAAAAATATGCGAAGAAAATCAATGGCGGCTCCAAAGTACAGTTGCAGAAATTGTTGGAACCCTTAATAAGAAGACGATAATTTAATTACAAAAATGCCATTCATCAAAACTATTAAAATGAAGCAAAACTCGCGAGGCATATGAAACCCGGTTGTGTAGACAAACTGAAGTTTAGCTCACTATCAGCAGACACTACACACTAAATTGAACACGTTCACATAAACATTGTATTTTAAATTTCATTTTACATAAAACACTTGAATCCTGCGGATTTAGTCTGAACCGAACAAATGTCTTTGTACACGTGGACATGGAGAGTCAAAAAAATCATTTATCTACAATTCATGTTTGTGTACACTAGTACATTGGGTATGTGGATGTGTACATAATGTCATTGTAACAAGTGGACATGGAGAGGCGAAAGTCCTTATGGTACATTGTCTAAAGTCTAAATATTTTTTGTACGTGTTAGCATTGGCGTGATGACGGCAGTTCCAAACGTTGCATAGGTTTGGTTCTTTAAAGAAAACTCTTCTTTAAATGGAAAAATAAAAAAGAAAACAAAAGTTATGTTTTAGAAATGTGCACACCATCATTTAGGTGTACAATACAAATTATATGTACACATGTACCGTGTGAATGTGGTGTACATATGGATATGCTGGTGACTATTTAAAAAAAAAAGAACCCGCAAATATGATATTGCAAATGTACACAAAGTATTGATTTACACATAACATCTCAATCCCAGAAAAACAGTACAAACATTTAAAAAGCACAAGGTATAAGGCGTGGTGTCAACATAGACACGATGTGTTGGAGTGTCTTAGTAACTAAAGTTGGCAGGGGGAAGCAAGAGCACTTAGTTTCCCTGATTATTTCCATAAACCAGGTATCTAAAAGTTTGTGTCCTTGCATTTCCCGACTTCCTTTTGTGACTTAGATGCAACTCTAGTCTTTAGCTTCTACGAGGGTAACATTCATATGATGGCTATGCTTATCTGCAATTGATCTTGCAGATTCTGTTCCTTACCGGAATCAGTTTCAACTCTTTAGACACACCAGATTTCTCATAGTTTTTGAGAGATTTCAAAACCCAACAACATCTCTGAGCTTTGATTGATTCAAGAGAGAGATTACAAAACCTAAATAATCAAAATAAATATTTCAAAACCAAATCAAAACCCTAACCACCTCTTTGTATTGGTCGCCGCCATGAGAAGAAGCAACGCCGGATCACACCCCTAACCGTCTCTTTCTCTTCGTCGCCGGCCGTGAATAAGCCGAGACCCTGAGCCAATAGTCGACAATGTCTTGATCCCAGAAGTCTGGGGCCAGAAAGAGAGAATCTTGGTGGTGATAGGCTATGACATCTAAGCTTTGAACATCCATCATCACGAGATTAATTTTTGTCCAAGATGGCACATGAAAAAACAAACAGATGCGGTGGTTGATGTACAAAGAGAAGGATGCTTTATTGGGAACAAAAAAATAAATAAATATTAAATTGATTAGTATATAGTTACGATTTAACTAAAAATTAAATAAGAGAAGTTCCAAGGACATGTTAGTATTTTTATGTGTTAAAGTATATGAAAAAGTTGTTAAAGTGTATGAAAAAGTGTTCTAGGAGCAAGAAGTGACCTAGACTGTGATAAGAAACTTGAAATGTGTCTTAGACTGTAAATGTTTCTTAATATTTTCTATTTAAAGATAATAAGGTTCGGTTACCTAATCAGAATTGTTTAATGATTTGATAAATAAAAAAAAATTAAATGTAAAAACCGGAAGAATGCAAGAAACCATAGTTAACCGAACTCGTGTCCGTCTCCTAACTAACGCAGCCGCGATCTCCCGAGCTACTTCATTTCAGCCAGTGTCGCGATTCATTCTCGATCGGTCACTCACACTGCAACTTACGAAACCACATAAGTACAAATAACCAAACCGTAGCTTAGCGAAAATCCCCTGACGTCTTGACTCGCCATGTAACCCACCAATCTGACACCGCAAACAACCACGCAGGAGAAAGAAACAACCCAACTCCGCAAAACTCCGATCTAGCCTTCTCCTCGATTTTTTTTTGCCAAATCCTTCTCTACGACTTGAATCCATCAAACAAAGAGAGTGGAAAAAAATGGAGAAGAAGACTTGGAAGAATGGAGAAAAAAAGAATGCTCATCGAACAAAAAGTAAAGAATGGAGAAGGAGACATGAAAGCCACCACATGTAAAAGTTATTGAAGGCTAAGTGAAGTCAAATTTTAGGGTAGTTTAGAAAAATATAAAACGGCCGTGTTTAACTAAGTGACATTAGACTGTAAATATTTAAGAAAAATAGGGTAGATATTTATTTGTACTCGTTTTAATATTTTAGAGGAAGAAGACAAAAAGGTCAAACTAGGTTAGCAATAGCTAAGGAAGATTGTGTGATCTATTTTGTGTTGTTTATATTCAAAACTTTGGAGTTTCAAGTCAAAGGGTTTTATTAGGATTTCATTCCCAACAAGTGGTATCAGAGCTTTCCGAGTTATATATATTCAACGAGCGTTTAAAGGATGAACTCAACAAGGATTGATGTAGATAGGTTCGATGGTACCGGAGATTTCTCATTATGGACAGTTCGGATGATGGCTCACTTCGGAGTCCTAGGGTTAAAAGATATACTATCAGAGGAAAACTTATTGATGGATTCTCCAAAACAGGGATCCGATGAGGACACGGAGGATCAAGGAGAAAAAACCACAGATCAAAGGGTTGATCCCGCAAAACTTGGAAAGTCTGAAAAGGCTAAGGACCTAATCGTGGTGAACGTAGGAAATCAAGTTCTCCGAAAGATAAGCCACTGCGACACCACTGCTGCAATGTGGACCACCCTGAATGCCCTATATACAGAGACATCGTTGCCAAATCGTAACTACTTGCAACATAAGTTTTATACGTTCAAGATGAACGAATCCAAGGGCATAAATGCAAACGTCGATGATTTCTTAAAATTAGTTGCTGAACTAAATAACCTAAACTTGGATGTCTCAGAAGAAGTTCAAGCTATTCTTCTACTAAACTCAATGCCTCGTATGTACGATCACCTAAAAGAAACACTCAAGTACGGCAGAGACACTCTCAAGTTAAATGAAGTAACGGGAGCTGCTAAGTCAAAAGAGCGAGAGCTAAGAAAGCGGAAAACTCTCGAAGTCACAAGATGAAGGCTTATACGTAGAGGACAGGGGAAGATCATTTACAAATCAGGAAATAGAAATTGGAAGGGCAGATCAAAGAGCAAATTTGGAAGATCTAAATCAAGGCCTAGGTATGATAAAACCATTAAGGGGTGCTTCATATGTGGAAAAGAAGGACATTGGAAACGAGAATGTCCAGAAAGGAAAACACACAGAGTGGCTAATATAGCCGCTGAACCTAAGCAACCGCTTATACTAACCGTAAGTACACATGACCCAATCTCAGAATGGGTTATGGATTCCGGTTGCTCATTCCACATCACTCCAAACAAAGACCTCTTGTTTGATCTAGAAGAATTCGAAGGAGGAAAGGTCTTAATGGCTAACAATACTCACTGCGATATCAAAGGGATCGGAAAGATCAGGATTATAAGCCCTGAAGGATCAGTGGTGATACTTACAAATGTAAGATATATGCCAGCCATGAGCAGGAATCTCATTTCATATGGAATGCTTGAACGAGCAGGATGCAAATATGAAGAAAAAGATTTCATGATTCGATTCTTCAAAGATGGAAAAGAAATTATATCCGGCAAGTACCATGATGGTCTTTATTATCTACAAGGTACAATTTCAAAAGGAGAAGTTAATGTATCGCGGGCTGATATTGATAAAACCAAGATATGGCACTCACGTTTGGGACACATGAGTTTGAAGAATCTGAATATGCTCGTGAAGAATGGGTATTTAACGGACAAAGAAGTAGACAAGTTAGGATTCTGTGAGAATTGTGTTCTAGGAAAGTCACACAAGCAAAGCTTTCCTGCTGCAAAACACACTTCAAAAGGCACTTTGGAGTACATACACTCTGATTTATGGAGAGCACCTTCAAGTCCTGAAAGTCTAGGAGGATGCAAATATTTTATATCCTTTATAGACGATTACTCTCGGAAAGTATGGATTTACTTCCTTAAGACTAAAGATGAAGCTTTTAGTAAATTCAAAGAATGGAAGGAAGCTGTGGAAAATCAAACTGGGAAGAAACTCAAGTGCCTTAGAATGGATAATGGGTTGGAATTTTGCAATCAATAGTTTGATAAACTATGCAAGGATTCTGGTATTAAAAGACACAAGACCTGTCCATATACACCACAACAGAATGGTGTATCAGAAAGAATGAACCAGACTATCATGGAGAAAGTGAGATGTATGCTCACAGAAGCTGGATTAGAACAAGATTTTTGGGCTGAAGCTGCATCAACATCAGTCTATATCATAAATCGATCACCAAATTCTGCCATTGACTACCGGTTACCAGAGGAATTATGTTCAGGAGAAAAACCAAACTTAAATCACTTAAGGAGTTTTGGTTGCTCTGCCTATGTACATACAATGCAGGAAAAGACAAGTCCTAGGGCCTTAAAAGGTGTTTTCATGGGATATCCATTTGGAGTAAAGGGATACCGAGTATGGTTGCCAAACGAGAAGAAATGTGTCACCAGCAGAAACGTTGTGTTTAATGAAGAGGAAATGTATAAACACACATTGACACATCACGAAGAAGAAAACACTGAAATGACGGAGAATGAGAAGAAACAAAGGAAAGTGACTTTTAAAGAAAATCTAATTGAAGGACCTTCTCAACCTAAAATTGATACAAAAGATTTTTAAGTTCTAGGTGGAGTCTCTGAATCAAAAGACCTAGAGACCACAAAAGAAACCAGTTCTAACGAAGAAGTAGACACTGAAGAAAAAACTGAAATTGGTGATTATATGCTTGCACGGGACAGAGCACGAAGGCAAATAAAACCACCTTCAAGATTTCAAGATACTGATTTTGTTGCATACGCCCTAGCTACCTCAGAAGAAATGGAAATTAACGGACCAAAGACTTTCAAGGAAGCTATGATGAGCAAAGAAAGTAAGTTCTGGAAAAATGCCGCAGAAGATGAAATTGATTCTCTTCACAGAGCAAACACTTGGACACTTATTGAAAAACCAGAGAATGCAAAAATTATAGGCAGCAAGTGGATCTTTAAGCTAAAGCCTGGAATTCCTGGTGTAGAAGACCCTAGATATAAAGGAAGGTTGGTGGCTCAGGGTTACTCTCAAAAGGAAGGGATTGATTACCATGAAGTGTTCTCTCCAGTGGTTAAACATGTATCTATTCGATTGATGCTATCCTTAGTTGTGAACAAAGACTATGAGCTGGAGCAAATGGACGTTAAAACTGCTTTCTAAATGGGGAGTTGGAAGAAAGAATCCTAATGCATCAACCAGAAGGATTTATAAGAAAGGGAGACGAGGATAAAGTTTGCTTACTGAAAAATCACTGTATGGATTAAAGCAATCACCAAGACAATGGAATCTCAAGTTTGACGGGTTCATGAAGGGACAAGGATTTGTAAGAAGCAAAGAAGATCCTTGTGTTTACTTACGGAATGTCAACATTAAACAAGCAGTATATTTACTCCTCTATGTTGACGATATGTTAATAGCCTCAGGGGACAATGAAGAAATAAGAAGTGTCAAAGAGAGCTTAAACAAAGAGTTTGAGATGAAAGATTTAGGCAAAGCCTCAAGGATATTAGGGATGGATATCTTACGTGACAGAAAGAAAGGAACCCTAATATTGTCTCAACAAAACTACCTAGAAAAGGTTATAACAAATTTCGGGATGTCTAATGCAAAGGAAGTAATCACTCCTACCTCAACCCAGTTCAAGCTAAGAAGTCTTACAAATGACCAAAAGGAAGAAGAAGGAAGATACATGGAAGACATACCATATGCAAGCGCAGTTGGTAGTCTAGTGTATGCAATGATTGGATCAAGGCCTGATTTAGGTTATGCAGTGGGACTTATAAGTCGTTTCATGTCAGATCCCGGAAAAGAGCATTGGTCAGCTGTTAAATGGGTTCTAAGGTATCTTAAAGGCACTAAAAGAAGAAGACTCACATTCAACAAACATTCAGAATTCAGTATCGAGGGTTTTTGTGATTCGGATTATTGTACAGACCTTGACAGAAGAAGGTCAGTTACAGGATTTGTGTTTAAAGTTTGGGGAAACACTATCAGTTGGAAATCTTGCCTACAATATGTAGTAGCACTCTCAACAACTGAAGCTGAATATATGGCCCTTACTACAGCCGCAAAAGAAGCCATATGGATAAGGAGGTTATGTGCCGAATTGGGGTTTGAACAAGAAAGTGTTAAAATTCATTGTGATTCACAAAGTGCCATAGCCTTATCAAAAAATCATGTGCATCACGAAAGAACCAAACACATAGACACCAAATACCATTTTATCAGAGACATCATAGCAGAAGGCAAGGTTCACCTATCTAAGATCCATACTAGTAAGAATCCAGCAGACTTTTTGACAAAAGCCTTACCAGGGCCTAAGTTTGACCTTTGCTGTGATATCTTGAACATCACGTAAGAGTGAGAGAAGCGCCACAGGTAACACCATTGTTGTACCTCATCACAAAGGAATAAACGAGTTAATACCTCGGTTTTCTTTATTAAAAACAACAATGAAAGCATTCGGGCATCTATAGGAAATTGTTACCTGTGGTGGAAAGGGGGCGAGGTTTTGATAGATTGAGCTCAAGGTGGAGTAGCAAACAAAAACAAATTGAAAGTGTTAGTTATTAAGCTAGAGACTTGGACAAATTTTCATGAGAAGAACGTCTTAAACAGCTATGGAAACTGAAGGGAGACGAGTATCTCAGGTGAAAAAGGACTCGGAAGAGCATGGACAAGAGTTTTGCTTATTCAAGATAACAAAGACAGTGGAATACTAAAATCGAGTATTCTTACCCAAAATGAAACGGAATCCGGCGAGATTGAGCTAAGTTTTCTACATGCAAGACAAAGATCTGTGAAAAATTAAAAGGGAAATCGCGAGCCTTTTTTAATTTTGTTACGAATCTATGGCAGTGGATCATCTCACTAATCGCAAATCAAAGACAAGCAAGGACAGAGACCTTACATGCAGAGTAGGATCGGGAAGAAGGAGGACTTGCTTCGCTGTTTCTAAAGTGACGCCAAGAAAGAACTCTGTGCCATCGAGTATCAGGGAACACGGCGTAGGTATAGGGAAAGTAAGGATAAAGCTCGGTGAGGAAGAACCATGGAGAGGCAGAATCGCAAGAGGAAGAAAGACAGAGAGAGCTTGGAGTCGGAGAATTTTTGGTCTGCTTACTACCCTGTCGAAGAAAGAAGGAGGAGCTGAAGAGTTTTGGGCCAAATTGGGCCAGACTGAAAAGAGAAGAGAGTTAGGCCTCAAGGTGGAGATTATTGAAGATGGGCCAAACTCTCTGCAGCCCACTTGACATCTCCTTGACCCAGTCCATTCAGCTAATACATGCACCACAAGGAAAAGTCTTAGTTATAAATAAGAAGGAAAACAAGAGCTTAATACACGTTTTAGGGGGACTAGGAAGAAGACAAAAAGGTCAAACTAGGTTAGCAATAGCTAAGGAAGATTGTGTGATCTATTTTGTGTTGTTTATATTCAAAACTTTGGAGTTTCAAGTCAAAGGGTTTTATCTAATAAATCTTGAGTTCATAAAAGTTGAAACTAGAGGATTTCATTCCCAACACAAACAAACACTAAAAGAAAAATACTTCAAAATTAAGTAGCAAGAATTGAACATATGAAGTGATGCAAGGTAAAGAGATGCCGGCATGTTCAATCCAATACTAAATGTCTGTTGCAAAAATAAAATAAAAGAAAATACTTCAAAATTAAGTAGCAAGAATCGAACATATGAAGTGATGCAAGGCAAAGAGTAAAGGCAAACACTCATGAGATTACATACCAAATAGATCTAAAAGGTAGTAAGAATTGAATATATGGAGACTGTAGCTTCACCTACCTCAATCAAACCTTATTGAAATAATATCTCAATTACTTCTTTCAAAATTAGAAGCATACCTGAATGATGAACGCCGATTAGGGATGTTAATATGGGCTTAATCTAACAGGTTAGCCCTAACCTTGTAAAACTATTTCTAGCCTTAACCCTTAGTTTTGAAACATGGCTTAAAAAATGTTAGCCCTATAATGTATAGGGTTTATATTTTAGTCCATTTATTTATATTCACACAATTATTATATACTATTTAAATATCTATTAAAATTTTAAATTTGTTTGATTATGCAAAACAGAGTTTTTCGGCAAAACCATAAGAACGAAAAATATTGAGTTTTCTCACCCAAATCACGAAATTGAGTTTTTTTTTGCCAAAACAGAAAATTGTGTTTTTTACAGTTTTGTGGTTTAAGCGGATAAACTTGATTTGCGATTACACAATTTTGGCGGGAAAACACGATTTTACGGTTTTGGCGGGAAAACACGATTTTACGGTTTTGGCGGGAAAACGCGATTTTATGATTTTGGTGAGAAAACGCGATTTTACGATTTTGGTGAGAAAACGCGATTTTACGGTTTTGGCGGGAAAACGTGATTTTGCAGTTATTGGGGGGGGGGAAACGCTGTTTTACGGTTTTGGCGGGAAAACGCGATTTTACAGTTTTGGCGGGAAAACTCAATTTTGCGGTTTTGACGGGAAACACTATTTTGCGGTTTTGGCGAGAAACACAATTTTGCGGTTTTGGCGGGAAAACCCGATTTTGGTGGGAAACTTGATTTTTCCGTTTTGGCGAAAATATTGATTTTATGTTTTTGGCGGAAAAACTAAATTTTGCGGTTTTGGTGAAAAAACTCGATTTTGCAGTTTTGGGAGAAAAAACTCGATTCTGCAGTTTGACGGAAAAACTCGATTTTACGGTTTTGGCGGGAAAACCCGATTTTACGTCTTTTTCATTTATATGATCATATTTTAAGTTATTAAAAATGTATTTTTGATTAAAATTAGTATACAAATATTTATTCACAAGCATGAAATTTAAATGGGCTAACCCTGGTACCAACCCTAACCTTTAAATTAAATAGGGTTAAAATAGGGGTGGGTTAAAATAGGGTTGAGTTTATTTTAAACAAAAGAGGGTTGAGCCCTGACCCTGCACTTAACATCCCTAACGCCGATACCACGTTTTAAGATGGGTAGAATATTTGACACCTGCAGTACATGAAGCCAAGAAACATGTCTATTTTCCCGCACACAAGTATGTCCAACAACCAAATCACATCTGAACTGAAACTAGATCGACAAAAAAGAACACTTAACTGAGCATCAGAAGTAAGGAACATAAGCTATTACGTGTTAGTGACACATATAATATTTAGGGAAATCAAAAAAAAAATTGTGTGAACGAAGGTGCCTACAAGGCAAGCAAAATATACAAGTCTAAATCATTATTCAAAGTTGCATGCATATTAGAAAGAGGTTTAATGAATGCTTGCCTGAGGTAGCTGATAGAGTTTACTTATCCGGTACTCTAACGATTCATGTACTTTTATTCAATCAATCAACAAGATAGCTTTTGATATGAAACGAAATCTTTCCACTGTAGTACTATAGGGACTGTTAATGACACTAGCAGTGAAGCATTAAACATACACCGTGATAACACATCCACAACTTTATTCTCACATCCTGGTTTGTAAAATATCTCAAAGTCAAAACCCAAAAGCCGAGTTAACCACCTCTGATACTCCATATTGACTTCCTTCTGTTTCAAGAGGTACTTAATACTTCTATGATCAGTGTGAACCTGAAACTTCCTTCCCAACAGATAATGTTTCCACTTTCTAATAGCCATGACAACAGCCATCAGCTCTCTCTCATAAGCTGGTTTCAACTGTTCTCGAGCTGTTAAAGCATGACTGAAACATGCAACTGGCTTCTTATCCTGCATTAAAACTGCACCCACACTCACGCCAGAAGCATCTGTCTCAACAACAAAGATTTTCTCAAAATCAGGCAGTGTTAACACTACGTCTGTTGTCATCGCCTTCTTCAAACTGTCAAATGCAAGTTGAGCGTCTGAGGACCACTGGAAATGATCTTTTTTGAGTAATGTTTTCAATGACCGAGCTATAATCCCATAATTCTTCACAAACCGTCGGTAGTATCATGTTAACCCAAGAAAACTTCTTAATTGTTTAACGGATTTTGGTGTAGGCCAATTGTGCATAGCTTTTGTCTTGTTCTTGTCTGTTTCTACACCTTTCTGAGATATTATATGACCAAGATATTCGACTTGATGAACCGAAAATGAAAACTTCTTCTTATTGGCGAAATTTTTTGCTCTCTTAACACCCGCAAAACTCTTAATAAATAATCTCTGTGAAGCTCAACTATCTTTCTGTAGACCAAGATATTAACAAAAAAGACAAAAACGAAATCCCTGAGAAATGGTTTGAAAATCCTGTTCATTAAAGCTTGAAATGTCGCTGAAGCATTTGTTAGCCTAAAAGGCATGACCAAAAATTCATAATGACCTTCAACTGTTGGAAAAGCTGTCTTGGCTATATCTTCTTCACGCATACGTATCTAATGATAGCCGGAACGTAAGTCCAGTTTTGAGAACATTGATGCCCCATGTAATAGTTGATCAATAATTGGTATTGGATACTTATCGGGTATTGTTGATCTATTCAGGGCTCTGTAATCCACGCAAAGCAAAAACCACCATCTTTTTTCTTCACCAGCAGAACAGGACTTGAGAAAGGGCTCACACTTGGTCTTATGATACCCGCATTTAGCATTTCACCCACCATCTGTTCCATAACTACTTTACGTGCATGAGGATAGCGATAAGGATGAACTGATATTGCAGAAAGACCTTGAACTAGCCTGATGGCATGTTCTTGTCCTCGGACCCTTCAGGTAAATCGAAGACATCGACGAATGTATCCAGCCAATGTGGTAATATTATTTGAGATTCTGGTACTGGTGATGTTACTGTTGCGGTGAACAACTGCACTTCACTACCAGTATGTGCACTACAAAAAATAGGTGTCAATGACTTGAGGGAAGAGTGAGTGCTATGTAACTCTCGATCGCCTAACAATGTCACTCGTTTCCCTTGATAGGTAAATGTAAGTTCATGTTGCTTCCAGTCAACTTCACATCTACACGTTTCCAGCCATTGTACACCTAAAATAACATCTACACTTCCCAGTTTTAAGGAGATAAAGTCGGATGTGAAGTTGGTATTACTGAGAACAAAGTTGACTGCTCGGCAAACTCCTAATGCCTTGACAGTTACTCCATTCCCTAACAACACATCTAAGCTACAAGCTGCAGAAATTTTCAAATGTAGCTTTCCACAACTAAAGGTGATATGAAGTTTTGGGATGCTCCGCTATCAAGCATGACAGTTATCTCCTTTTGATTGATTCGGCCTCTCATCTTGGTAGTCTTTGGAAAGTCAATGCCCAAAAAAAGAGTTATAGGATAATGTCATTAACTCTTGTGTGTCGCATTGATCCCTCAAACAACTATGATCTTCTTCATGTTCCAACACCTCCATTTCCAGACCATTTAACACTGTCAATATACGTAATTCTTTATTGGGATACTCGTGGAGACGTGACCAAGGGCCTCGGCATTTGAAACACAACTTATTTCTTCTCAATGCATCCAATTCAGCATCTCAATATTGTTGTCTAGGCCTCTGAGGTTGTGATTTAACTGGCATGATCTCTTTGGTTCCACTACTCTCAGCTCGTTGTTTGTCATAGATAGTATGAACTGGCCCTGTCACTGCTGTTTTGCCAGTATTGTAATTCCGAGAAAGCTGTCTTGTTGTGTCCTTCCCTGTGGCATTGCTCACCACTTTACAAAATACACTGCTTTCCATTTTCAATACCGCAACGATGTAATTAGGGAGTCCCTGTGGATCTTTCATTCAAATCACCTCTTTCATCTTACGATTCAACCCATTGTAAAAGATTCTCTCTAAGTGGTGATTAGCTAATCTAGGAACTTGAGCTGATAAGTCTTCAAATTCTGAAACGTACTCGGTAATGGATCATGTCTATTTAATGGCAAATAACCTTGTTGCTGGTTCATCTTCAATAGATTCAGCAAATCTCACTAACATTCTGCACTTGAAGTCATCCCAACTAAAAAATCCCCCACGCTTCATTACCCAAGCAAACCATCACTTAACCTGACCTTGAAGGCATAGCGGTAAAACATCCAACTTCGCATGATCCTCATAAATTCCTAGGGAAAAAAAATTCTCCACATCAACAATCCATCCATATGCTCTACTTCCATAAAAAAGGCATCTCAATCTTTTTCAACATACTATCATGATTTACAAGATTCAAATTCCGAGATCGATAATCTAGCGAAGAGTCCCGGTTCTGTTCCAAATGAGTGTTGCATACCTGATCATGTGATCGCGACACCTCTGGTTGTAAAGATTGAGCTATTCGTGCTTCTACCTCATTGATTGGTTGTTTTCCCATCATCTTCATGAAATTTTGTAGATCGGAGCTCATTGTCTTCATCGATGATTCAATGGACGATAAACAAGTGTTTATCTCTTTAATCTGATCCGTCTTAGCATCGTTATCATCATTTAACCTCGAATAAGCTCCCATCAAAAAATTTAGATTGGCTCGAGCTCGCGCATCGAAATCTTCATAATCGTCTTCGAATCGCTGATGAATCGGTGTGCCACTCGTCGACATCGTCGCGTTGCTTTGAACTTTTCACCGCACCACTGATAGAGTTTAGTTATTTGGTACTCTAACGATTCATGTACTTTTATTCAATCAATCAACTAGATAGCTTTTGATATAAAACGAACTCAGCTCTCATCACGAACTAAGCTCGAGTCATCGTTCTCATGGCGAACGAGAAGTATAGACTCATATCGTCTCATACAATCTAGATCAAAAGCATAAAAAACTCTATTGAATAACGACTAGTTATTTAAACTTGACTCCCCTTCCAACGGCAAATACTCTTGCTCATTCCAAAGGTTTCTTTATTCTTCTAAACCGAAAACTTCAACGGCTCCTGCCACGTCATTTCGTTTCTTCTTCTCCTCACTGTTCTTTCTTTTCCTGGCATACTCCTTATGGTACCTATCAATACCCCGCCCATCGAAACCAAGCTTGCCCTCAAGCTTGTAAGTTGGATAACAAGCAACAAAGTCCTTAGACAACATCCATGAATCTTCAGAAGCAGCCTTATTCAACCAATGGATCAACAACTCCATGTCACCCTTAGAATTGAAACGCTTGGCCAAAATCTCTTCTGGTACGAGTTCCTCCATGTCCTCCCTCAAACAAATTGGAGGTAACTGCTGAACTACTGCGTGTTCACCCAAAGCTTTCTTTATTTGAGAGATGTGAAAAACTTGGTGAATCTTAGAACCAGAAGGTAACTCCAAACGATAAGAAGCTTTGCCAATTCTCTCCAACACCTTGTAAGGTCCATAAAACTTCGCCGCTAACTTTTGACAAAAACGCTTGACCACAGTCTGTTGTCGGTAAGGACGAAGCTTCAAATAAACCATGTCTCCCACCCGTAACTCGATGTCCCTACGGTGTTTATCTGATTGATTCTTCATGACATTCTACACGTGAAGCAAACACGTCTTCAAATGCTTCAACATCTCATCACGATCTTTTAAAGATTCTTCAAGATCAAAAAAATTTATTGACCCTGGCTCATAAGGAATTAAGGCAGGAGGGTCACGTACATAGATCACCTTAAATGGAGTTGATTTAAGGGAAGAATGATAAGATGTATTATACCAATACTCGGCCCAACACAAGTACTGAGACCAAGTCCGAGGATGTCCAAAAACAAAACAACGTAAATACGTTTCCAAGCATCTGTTTAAAACCTCCGATTGACCATCTGTTTGAGGGTGGAAGGCAGTACTATACTTCAATTCTGTGCCAACAAACGGAAATATTATTTCCAAAACGTACTGAGAAACAAACGGTCTCTATCCGAAACAATACTCTTTGGATAGCCATGAAGTCGAACTATGTCAGTGACAAACTTCTTGGCTACATCGACTGAGGTAAACGGGTGTTTTAGACCAATAAAATGGGCTGTTTTACTCAATCTGTCTACCACCACGAAAACGACATTCACCCCAGCGGAAGTAGGTAGTCCCTCAAAAAAATCCATGCTGACATCTTCCCAAATCTGATCAAGTATTGGTAATGGTTGAAGTAACCCTGCAGGAAACAAGGTGGAATGTTTATGAGTTTGACATATCCCACACTCAGCAACATACTCCCGTATTGTGTTCTTGATTCCCTTCCAAGTGAAGGAGCGCTGAATTCGCTGTAACGTCTTGGTCACCCCTGAATGGCCTCCTACTTTACTGTCATGACATTCATGTAAGATCAGAGAGATAAACTGCGAGGTTCGTGGAATCACCAATCTCTTATGAGACCACAACTTGCCATCAATCACAGACAGTTTACATGTTATCAACTCCTTACTCAACAACTTCTGAATGACTTGTTGAATAGAAACATCCTCTGCAATCTCCTTGTATAAATCTTCCCGCTGTAGTACTATAGGGACTGTTAACGATAGTAGCAGTGAAGCATTAGACATACACCGTGATAACCCATCCGCAGCTTTATTCTCACATCCTGGTTTGTAAAATATCTCAAAGTCAAAACCCAAAAGCCGAATTAACCACCTCTGATACTCCATATTTACTTCCTTTTGTTCCAAGAGTTACTTAATACTTCTATGATCAGTGTGAACCTGAAACTTCCTTCCCAACAGATAATGTTTCCACTTTCTAATAGCCATGACAACAACCATCAGCTCTCTCTCATAAGCTGATTTCAACTGTTCTCGAGCTGTTAAAGCATGACTGAAATATGCAATTGGCTTCTTATCCTGCATTAAAACTGCACCCACACCCACGCCAGAAGCATCTATCTCAACAACAAAGATTTTCTCAAAATCAGGCAGTGTTAACACTGGGGCTGTTGTCATCGCCTTCTTCAAACTGTCAAATGCAAGTTGAGCGTCTGAGGACCACTGGAAATGATCTTTTTTGAGTAATGTTTTCAATGACCGAGCTATAACCCCATAATTCTTCACAAACCGTCGGTAGTATCATGTTAACCCAAGAAAACTTCTTAATTGTTTAACGGATTTTGGTGTAGGCCAATTGTGCGTAGCTTTTGTCTGTGATTGTATGTTTCTACACCTTTCTGAGATATTATATGACCAAGATATTCAACTTGATGAACCACAAATGAACACTTCTTCTTATTGGCGAAAAGTTTTTGCTCTCTTAACACCCGCAAAACTCTTAATAAATAATCTCTGTGAAGCTCAACTATCTTTCTGTAGACCAAGATATCATCAAAAAAGACAAGAACGAAATCCCTGAGAAATGGTTTGAAAATCCTGTTCATTAAAGCTTGAAATGTCGCTGGAGCATTTGTTAGCCCAAATGACCAAAAATTCATAATGACCTTCAACTGTTGGAAAAGCTGTCTTGGCTATATCTTCTTCACGCATACGTATCTGATGATAGCCGTAACGTAAGTCCTGTTTTGAGAACATTGATGCCCCATGTAACTCATCCAATAGTTGATCAATAATTGGTATTGGATACTTATCGGGTATTGTTGATCTATTTAGGGTTCTTTTATCCACGCAAAAGCGAAAACCACCATCTATTTTCTTCACCAACAGAACAAGACTTGAGAAAGGGCTCACACTTGGTTTTATGATACCCGCATTTAGCATTTCACCCACCATCTGTTCCATAACTACTTTTAGTGCATTAGGATAGCGATAAGGATGAACTGATATTGCAGAAACACCTTGAACTAGCATGATGGCATGTTCTTGTCCTCGGATAGGAGGTAACCCTTCAGGTAAATGGAAGACATCGACGAATGTATCCAGCCACTGTGGTAATATTATTTGAGATTCTGGTACTGGTGATGTTACTGTTGCGGTGAACAACTGCACTTCACTACCAGTATGTGCACTACAACAAATAGGTGTCAATGACTTGAGGGAAGACTGAGTGCTATGTAACTCCCGATCGCCTAACAATGTCACTCGTTTCCCTTGATAGGTAAATGTAAGTTCATGTTGCTTCCAGTCAACTTCACATCTACACGTTTCCAGCCATTGTACACCTAAAATAACATATACACTTCCCCGTTCTAAGGAGATAAATTCGGATGTGAAGTTGGTATTACTGAGAACAAATTTGACTGCTCGGCAAACTCCTAATGCCTTGACAGTTACTCCATTCCCTAACAACACATCTAAGCTACAAGCTGCGGAAATTTTCAAATGTAGCTTTTCCACAACTAAAGGTGATATGAAGTTGTGGGATGCTCCGCTATCAAGCATGACAATTATCTCCTTTTGATTGATTCGGCCTCTCATCTTGGTAGTCTTTGGAGAGTCAATGCCCAAAAAAAGAGTTATAGGATAATGTCATTAACTCTTGTGTGTCACATTGATCCGTCAAACAACTATGATCTTCTTCATGTTCCAACACCTCCATTTCCAGACCATTTAACACTGTCAATATACATAATTCTTTATTGGGACACTCGTGGAGACGTGACCAAGGGCCTCGGCATTTGAAACACAACTTATTTCTTCTCAATGTGTCCAATTCAGTATCTGAATATTGCTGTCTAGGCCTCTGAGGTTGTGATTTAACTGGCATGATCTCTTTGGTTCCACTACTCTCAGCTCGTTGTTTGCCATAGATAGTAGTAACTGGCCCTGTCACTGCTGTTTTGCCATTATTGTAATTCCGAGAAAGCTGTCTTGTTGTGTCCTTCCCGGTGGCATTGCTCACCACTTTAAAAAATACACTGCTTTCCATTTTCAATACCACAACAATGTAATTAGGGAGTCCTTGTGGATCTTTCATTCGAATCACCTCTTTCATCCCTCGATTCAACCCATTGTAAAAGATTCTCTCTAAGTGGTGATCGGCTAATATAGGAACTTGAGCTGATAAGTCTTCAAATTCTGAAACATACTCGGTAATGGATCATGTCTATTTAATGGCAAATAACCTTGTTGCTGGTTCATCTTCAATAGATTCAGCAAATCTCAGTAATTTTCTGCACTTGAAGTCATCCCAACTGAAAAATCCCCCACGCTTCATTACCCAAGCAAACCATCTCTTAACCAGACCTTGAAGGCATAGCGGTAAAACATCCAACTTCGCACGATCCTCATACATTCCCAGGGGAAAAAAAATTCCACATCAACAATCCATTCATATGCTCTATTTCCATCAAAACAGGGCATTTCAATCTTTTTCAACATGCTATCATGATTTGCAAGATTCAAATTCCCAGATTGATAACCTAGCGAAGAGTCCCGGTTTTGTTCCAAATGAGTGTTGCGTACCTGATCCTGTGATCGCGACACCTCTGGTTGTGAGGATTGAGCTATCCGTGCTTCTACCTCATTGATTGGTTGTTTTCCCATCATCTTCATGAAATTTTGTAGATCGAAGCTCATTGTCTTCATCGATGATTCAATGGACGATAAACGAGTGTTTATCTCTTTAATCTGATCCGTCTTCGCATTGTTATCATCATTTAACCTCGAATAAGCTCCCATCAAAAAATTTAGATCGGCTCGAGCTCGCGCATCGAAATCTTCATAATCGTCTTCGAATCGCGGATGAATCGGTGTACCACTCGTCGACATCGTCGCGTTGCTCCGAAATTTTCACGGCACCACTGATAGAGTTTAGTTATTCGGCACTCTAATGATTCCTGTACTTTTATTCAATTAATCAACAAGATAGCTTTTGATATGAAACGAACTCAGCTCTCATCACGAACTAAGCTCGAGTCATCGTTCTCATGGCGAACGAGAAGTATAGACTCATATCGTCTCATACAATCTAGATCAAAAGCATAAAAAACTCTATTGAACAACGACTAGTTATTTAAACTTGACTCCCCTTCCAATGACAAAGACTCTTGCTCATTCCAAAGGTTTCTTTATTCTTCTAAACCGAAAACTTCAACGGCTCCTGCCACGTCATTTCGTTTCTTCTTCTCCTCACTGTTCTTTCTCTTCCTGACATACACCGTATGGTACCTATCAGTAGCTTCTTATCATCATCTGAAAGCATATCGATTGCACTAGTAAAGATTGTCTCCACTAAGTCTTTCTCATCGTCGCTGTTAAAATCCATCTTAGACATTTGTGGAGTAAATAGACAGACAATACAATAAAGTTTTAGACAGTATGATCGACGATAAGCACACAATGAACTTCAGGTTTTACAATACACATATAAAAAGACACTGCAAGGTGTAGGTTAGGACACTAGAGAAATCATTAAAACAACATTTGAAATGTTTATACAAACAAATGAACACAAAGCATCAAAAGAAAAGAAGGCTGCTGAAATATAACAGCATAATTTTAGGACACAGAATCTCTTAAATTCACTGGCAGGAATAGTACACAGAAGAAGTCTTCTTGAAACTATCACAGTCACTCTAACCCAGATAATTTCGAAGGGGATACCGCAAGTCCCATGCATAAGAAGAAGAAGAAGAAGAAACTAAAAAATCCAAACCACACCTCTTTAGCTATCACGCATGTAATGCACCTCATCAAAAATAATCCAAGCAACCTCCTGTTGGAAACTATTTTTGACACAGTGATTTTTTCGACTTTTCCGGTGGCTTTTCCGGCCAAACCGGTGGTCGTCTTGATCATGTTAATAGATCATTGTAAAGATTGTAATTAGTACTACAATCTGATATATTGAAACATCAAAAACAGATTTAAATTGAATGAGAAATGATGTGATGAAGTTGTGATCTTGAACACATGAAACTCACAAGTTGAGTTTTGTCCGACATTGGTTAGAAAAGAAGATTTTGAGTTGTATATATATGAATCTTTGATAGCATAGTGTAAACAGCTCAGAGAGAGGAGGCACCCCACGCGTGCGCCGCTGCCGTCCGTCCGGCTCAGCTCGGCGAGGGCGTGGGCGTGGGCTTGGGCTTGGGCTTGGGCTTGGGCGTGGGCGTGGGCGTGGGCGTGGGCGTGGGCGTGGGCGTGGGCGTGGGCGTGGGCGTGGGCGTGGGCGTGGGCGTGGGCGTGGGCGTGGGCTTGGGCTTGGGCTTGGGATTGGGTAAATGTGGCCCCAGGGCCACTACAAGATGTTCTTTTTGGGTCCAGTTAAGTCCAACGTTTTGCCATTTTAATTCCATAAAACAGCATGACGTTTGTGTTTAAACGACACGTAGTTCGTCCAAAAACAACATGCAGTTTCTCTTCGTGACGATAAGAAGAAAGAATGCCTCAAATCCGAGATACTCGCGAGATTTCCGCTAACGTGCGCACTCGTTGCATCAGTTACAGAAAGTGGCTCGTCTTCTCCTCTTTAAAAACTCGTCCCTTTCTCATTCATTGCTTAACGTTTTATACAACGAAACCAACAATCAAAATCCCTAAGCGTAAGTCATTAGTAGAGAGAGTTTCGTAGATTTATAGTTCGTTAGGGACGTTCATGAGTGAAGTATGAATCGTCTATCATGGTTGTATCTTGGGCTCTAATTCGTACAAGTCCGTCTCACTACGGAGCGAATATTAAGAGTTAAGGAAAGAGATTCGTCTCGACTCCATGGTCTAATTCTATTCGGTTTTTATCTCATATTTTGAATCGAATATTTCCTTAACATCGTTTTATTTATATCATTTGTATTAATTCGGTTTTCCGGCTTCTATAGTCTTAACTCTTAATCGCTCCTATTATATATAAGCTTTAATCAGATTAATCTTATTTCGTTTTTATAAAACGATTTCAAGGATTTCTAAAGCGGTTATTTTTTATGTTGAAACGGTGTTCGCGATTTGCTTTACGCACTTCCGCGAAACGTTTCTTGTTTATTTGAAAACGGTTTGCATTTTGCTTCATAGCTCTATCGCGAAATGTTTCTTGTTTATCTGAAAACGGTTTGCGTTTTGCTTCATAGCTCTATCGCGAAACGTTTTTTGTTACATAAATCATAAAAAAAATGTTATAAAAACGATTCGTTTTCACAATAGCTTTCCAAAGCATGTTTGTGAAACAATCTACAAGTCTACACGAACGATTTCTGCGAACGCTTTTAAGCGAGTTTGCAAAATGTTTTTTCAGACTTATATCGATATGATTTGGTGGTTTGTAACGCTTTAAGCGATCTAATAAAAACACCAAAAATGACAATCAATTTTAAACTATTATTTATTTGAAATAATATATTATTTGTTGACTGGAGTCTAATCCGCTTTCATGTTTTCTCAACAGAAAAATGACGGATCTTAACAACACCCCCATTAACACCACCATTGATACGCAGACTCCACTCAACGCTGCTCAAAGTGATGCAACCATGACAATTGTTGATGCAACAGCAACAACCGCTGCAACGACGACACCTACCCTTCCAGTGGGAAATGTTGCTGATGAAACCACACGCCGAAGCCTGTTCGGTGCTGGTCTCTATCAAACGGGTCCTATTCAAGGAACCACAAGTGCTCCGGTTGTATTTCCAACTCCTCCGACTGTACCAAGCTTGATAACTCAAGGATTAATGCCAGAAAAGTTTGATGGCAAAGGCTTCAAAACATGGCAAAAGAAGATGATGTTCTTCCTGACAACAATGAAGCTGGATAAACTCACCGAGGAGGACAAGCCCCTTGTCCCTTACGGGATTGATGATGTGTACACTCTTGCATGTGTTGATAGTTGGTTACAGTCTGACTACATCTGCAAAGAATACATTTTGGGTCGCCTTATTGACCCATTGTACCAAGTCTACTGTGAGATTCCCACGTCAAAAGAGCTATGGAGATCACTAGACAAGAAGTACAGGGCTGAGGACGCTGGATGTCAGAAGTATGTGGTTGCAAAATTCCATGACTTCAAAATGGTGGATTCAAAACCCATAATGGATCAGGTGGAAGCGTTTCAGCTCATTTATGAAATTGCTGCTGAAGGAATGTCCATATGTGAGGCATTCACAACTCTCAGCTTCATCCAAAAGCTTCCTCCAAGCTATGCAGAATTCAAGAACTATCTGAAGCACAAAAAGAAGAAGATGGGACTCGAAGATCTCATTTAGAGGCTTCAGATGGAAGCCAGGAACCGAAATGATGACAAGCTGCTCAAAGCTAAAGAGCATAGTGTCAACGTGGCTGAAATGAAAGGTAAAGGAAAGGAAATTGCCCGATCTCCTGCAAAACCTTTCAAAACAGCTGCTAATTTGAAGGCTTCTGGTCCAAACTCCAAGAAGAAAGGCATTGAGATCAAGGCAAATGGGAGAAATTCAAGGAAAAATGTCACTACTGCCACAAAGTTGGTCACAGGACTACTGAGTGTCGCAGCAAGATCAGAGATGAGAAGGCTCAGGCGAATCTCATTGAAGAAAATCTCGTTGCAGTGGTGACTGAAGTCAACATGGTTGGAAGCAACAACCCTAAGGAATGGTGGTATGTCACTGGTGCCACTACCCACATTTGCACTGATAGGGCGATGTTCAGCACCTACTAGAAAAGTAAGACTCAAGAGAAGCTGTTCATGGGGAACACTGCAGTCTCCAAAGTTGAAGGTCGCGGCAAGGGGATTCTGAAGATGACATCTGGACGTGAAGTCACTCTGCAGAATGTGAAGCATGTGCCTGACATGAGGAAGAACCTGGTCTCGGGAACCTTGCTCAGCAAGAATGGATTCGCCACAACTCTTGAGGCGGACAAGCTCTTGATTAGGAAGAATATGATGTATTTGGGAAAAGGGTATGTTAAGGATGGACTGGTCAAGATGAATGTAATGACAGTCCTTCCGGAAATTGTAGCTCCAAAAGTTTCAATGAATAAGAAAGAACCAGTTGCTTATTTGGTTGAGTCTTTTAATATATGGCATGAAAGATTAGGCCATGTAAACTACAAATCGATACAAAGATTAATGAATCAAAACTTAATCCCAAAATGCAAAACAAGTAAACAAAAATGTGAAGTATGCGTACAGGCTAAGCTCAGATGTCACCCTATAAATAGCACATAGAGCTGTCTATGTGAAAACAAAAGTCTTGGTAAGAAGTGACTAACTTCGGCAAGTGATTGTCCTTGGCTTTTGTTTATTGTTATAGCAAAAACCACAACAAAGGTAATTGCCTTCTGCATATTTTAAATGGCAATCTGAAGCCTGATAGTGTTATCAACAATCGGGGAATATATACTGTAGTCCCAACCTTTTCTACAGTAATTATTCTAGTCTCTACCATATGATCCAGTAGCTGACTGATGTGCAACCTGGTTCCATTCATTAACCCTTCTGTAGAATGAATATTCCTTAGAACCATAAGAGGATAACAAACATTGAGTCGAAGACTATGGTTTGGTAATCTAGACACCTTAATACTGTTAAGAAAATCAGGATCAAAAGCATCCTCATGGAATTTATACTATCAGAAGGATTTATGCTATCTGCGCAATAAATCTTTTCTTCACCTGAAGTTGACAAATACTAATTTAGTATAAAATTTATAACTCAAGAAAACAATAAAAACAATTATCGCTTCCATAAATACCTATCATCAAGCTTATCTAACATGTAATCATTAATCATGTTGACATCTTCAGTAATAAGGCATAAAATAGTCCTTTCTTGAAAAATTATTGGCTCTTTGTTTTCTTGAAATGATTGATAGTATCCATACACAGCTTTGCTGATGGCTTCAATAGGATCATCAGAGTTGGTTATCAAAAAAGTCTGAAGGATTTTAGATCTCGGCTTCCCCATCATTAGGCTCGGCCACTGTACCTTCGCCAACCTTTAATATCCACTCAGAAAATTCCTTAACATCCTGACCCTCTTTGGTTGTCAAACCACCAGGCAACAACCGCATGTTCTTTGTGAATTGTAGCACTTTACAGTGCTCCCAAAGATACAAAGAATTCAGTGCAGCCAAAACAATTTCGGCCCTGACAGCTCTATTAATTACATGTAGAACCTGTCAAAATCACCTTCAAACACAACTACTTTTCCACCAAAGGGTTCGGTTTTGTGCTTCCCAATAATATCAGACTTGCTTCTATCTAGAGCTTCAAAGCAATACTTATTCATCTTAGGCGCTTCATTTCATATAATAAGTGATGTCTCTTTTACTAAATTAGTTTGATCTGATCCATGAGCCATAGTACATGAAGAAAAATCATCAGATCTAAGTGGTATACCAAATCTTGAATGAGTTGTGTGACCGCCTTGTAACAACAAAGAAGCGATTCAACTTGATGCAACATTAAGAACAATATCCTCTCTACATCGAATAGCTGAAGATATTAATTTCCATAGGAAAATTTTCCCAGTACCACCAAAACCATAAACAAAAAACATCCCCTCTTCCTTTATTGACATCATCAAGAATCTCATCATATATTTTCTTTTGTTCATCAGTCATCTTCGGAACATCTTTATCAAAAGTTTCTAACAATGCTTCACATGAATAACTTCGCTCATCCAATATCAGGAAATTTGAATTATCACTGTATGTATCTGGAAGTTGTGGCATAGATGTAAATCTATCAAGAGAAATCCCATTACGCCTCACATGTTTCTTAATCTCTTGTAAAATATACTTCTTTTTATCCTCCTCACTTAACAATAATTCTAAAAAAGAAAGAAAACGTTTTAGAAGCAGATAAATAGGTGACAGTCAATACAAACGACTATACACAATCTCTAACCTAGCCTATTGAAAAATATCTTGCGATTATACTCGATATCTTCAGATAATAGTTGCCAAGTATTTTCGCATACAATTTCTGGCATAGCTAAGCTATTATTAATCAGCATCATAAAAAATACATGCCATAGATCGCTTGCTGAGCTTTCATTACTTCGCATTACCAGATCATCAATATACTCCTCATCATCAACTAATAACCCACGAGCAAAACATGATTTTTGTAGGATTCATGAACAACACCCTCAAAAGTTTTTATGTCTTCATATCTGCGTACGTGGAGCATAGTTAATCCTGCCAAGGCTAAATCCTTTTTTTCGCCTTTTAAACTTTCTGCTACTTTTCATAGGTAAAAAAATTGGGAATTTGTGCACAAGTGACAGTTCTAGCAAGCTCATCAACTTTACACAACTCAAACCATGCTAAGAAGATTGTATTCTTAGTGAGCTTACGTTTCACCAGTGTTTCCATCTTATCTTTATTTTTTCTGATAGATGAAAATATAGCTTCTCAACTAATAGAGATTGTGGTGAATGGGAACTGAAAAATCCTCCAACCAGCTTCACATGAAGAAACATACTTACAAAAATTAAGAATAATATTTTAAATAGCCATCTGATTCGTAGCAAATATTTTTTTATAAAACAATAATGTAATAAAAAAATACGAGAAAGGTTAATTACCTGCAATCAAGAAATCTTTGATTTCTTTTTTTTTCTCTGCGATTATACCTCAATTTTCTATCTCTTTCACTACGATGTGTTCATGCGGTTCCACAACCACTGTGGCATGATCTCGTCCTATATTTATGTACTTAAGTAAGTACTTAATAGAACCAGTCTGGTTGAACCATTCCACATTAATGTGAGATCGGTAACGAAGAGAGAGTCTCTTATTGTATGAAATGACCCAACGATTGTCAAATTTAATCCCATTCTTCAGCACAAAACTTTCAGATTGCCTTCGCCTTCTATAAACCGAAAATCTTTCTTTATTAATCGTAGTCTTTGCAGCGTATGGTTTGGGATACAAATTTGAGCATAGTCCATTCTCCATGCATGGCAAATTTATAAACACAATATAAAAGCTGATATAAATATTTTTTAGTAGTATAAACAACAAATCTGTATAGTATTACGTTTAACAAATATATATATATATATATATATATATATATATATATATATATATATATATATATATAATTTGAACTTACATGTTTATCCACGGGAATACATTCAAGAGATTTGCCAAAGCTGTTGTTTATCTTCCATGAGTGAAGACACTTCACATGTACTCGCCAAGTGTCTTTGTAGGTTTTCATTTGGTTAAGAAAAATCAAACTTTGCTTGTTGGACAAAACCAAATTTTCTTGTTAGACATTTTATTCTATTTTTTTTTAATTTGCAACAGTGAATAAGAAGAATATGAGGGAAATGGTGATATATATAGGGTCATGCGTACGCTAGAGGGGATATTTTTTATTTAATAGCTAGATTTTGTGGAGTCAATCACGCCTAAGATCTATATTCTTTGCTTGGGTAAATAAATTAGTTAGCATATTATAAGAATATTCGGTTGTTATATATAAAATTGTTTGAAAATTTATTATTTCAAAATTGGATAAGAATGGTGTAAAATGAGCGAATCAAGTAATTAGGATTCGTGGAAGATATGTGAATTACTGAGAAGCCGATATATGTGGGAGTTAATGTGAGGAAATTACGTTTTGTTATGTTTAGATTTTGTCTATATCTTTTTAATATATTTTGATTTAATAAAATAAAGCCTCTGGGTTGTCTAAATTTTGTTAATCAAAAACCAGATTTTGGTTATCTATTTTAAGAAGAGATATTGTCTGCTAATTAGTACACCTAATCCGATGTGTTCTTCATCGATATTAACTTAGATTGAGACAGAAAGATGAATTGTCATTAATGTGTTACAAAATATTTGATCAAGCAATATGTTTGTTGTTGTACTTTGATCATCAAAGGATGGGATATTCAATTTTGGAGGGGTTTTATGTTACTTTGATCACATTACATGTTTGTTGCTGCACTTTGACAATAAATTAACTTGATTATACAGAATTTGAAGATTTTCTAATTGATCAATCTCTGATTATTGTTGTTGCAGTTCCTGGATCAAGTGATGTTCTTTGATATCAAGGAAATGTGTGTGTCGAGTCAAGGAAATGGGCATCTTGATACATAAACAGGTTCAGACTGGATTAATGATGAGGCTCGAGTATCAAGCTTTGTTGTTTGTTGGATAAGGAAAATGAAGAAGTAATGTTATTTGAAGTAAGGTTAGAAGCGTTGTAAAACCAAGGAAGTGTTGGATAAAGAAGATGATGAAGTAATGAGGAAGCGTTGGATATTTATAATTTAAATATATGCCAATTTGTGTTTTTTTTTTTAATATAAAATACTAATTCAGTGGCATTAGGGTATAAATAAGTTGAAGGGTAATTTCAAAAGTATACTTCAACTTTAACAAGATAGAAGGATGTACTCCAACTTTCTTTTTCAATTCTTTGTATAGTGGTTATTTTCAATTTTTCTAATTCTTAAACATAAGCATTGGATGATAATTAAAAAATACATAATATAAGTAAATAATCAAATGATAAAGTATTGCAAAATGATTCTTTTATTTTTTTTAAAAAATAATGTTTTCAATATAATGCATGTCAACTTTCAACGGCAAAAAAATGTCATTCCATAGTGCATGTCATTTACATAAAAAAAAATCCATTATTAAATATCGGAAAATTTGTCTAAATAGAACAAAAAATCAGCATCTTTTTCCTCTTAATAAAACCAACCTTAGTTTGTCCATATAGTATAATTTTTTTTTTATCAACTTATAATCTTTTTCATAATTTCAAAATTAGCCTTTGATTAATCAAATGAAATACAACTTCTAATTACTTTAAATATTAAAAATTTAAGTAAAAACAATTAAAACAGAAAAAGCCCCAATAATTTGACAATTGAATTAATTTAAATAAATAATTTTGATTTCTTAAATAAAATTACTTAAAGTAATTAAATTACTTTAATGAAAGTTAAACTACTTTAAATTAAAATGGTAAATTTGGCAAAATGGAAAAACAATTCGACATCTTTGTCCCCTAGTACATAATCAACCTTAATTTGTCTCTATAGTAAAATATTTTTTCATAATTAAAAAATTAGCCTTTGATTTTTCAACTGAAATAAAATTATTAATTTAATTTAAATTTTAAAATTTAAGTATTAAAATGAAAAACAGAAAACAAAAAGCCCCCGAAATTTGACAATTAAATTATTTGAAATAAATAATTTTGAATTTTTCAATAAAATTACTTTAAGCAATTTATTAATATAAATAATATTAAATTACTTTAAATATAATTAAATACTTTAAATAATTGACAAGTAAAACAATTAAATTACTTTAAAAAGTTAATTTTGATTTTGATTTTATTTTTGACAAGGAAATCGTTGAAACACTTTGTAGAAATGTACAAAGATTTCTAAATATTTTGTAACAGAATTTTCTAATATATGGTTAATATTATCCGTAGAATGTAGCTTCTACATTTTGTATAGAACATACCACTAATCCGTATGCAGATTCTACCATATTTAGACTTTTGAGTTTTGTCTAGATTTCATATTTAACTTTAATTTTTTTCATAAAAGTAGAAGTTGCATTTAGAATAAATGTAACTACCTTTAGAATGCGCTGACTTCGCATTCCTCATATTTAGAATTTTATTTAAAAGTAGATTATTGATTCTAGAAAAAGTAGAATAACGTCTTTAACCTGAAATTCAATTTCTACCATACCATTTTGTAGAAGATGACATCTTCTTTCCTTAGAACATAATTAAAAATTTTAATTTAAAAAGTTTTACAACCAAAAAAATATCAGTTTGTGTATATGGATATTTCACCAATTGTTTGTATATTTTATAATTATTTTTTTGATTCATGAAATTATTTATTTTTGTAAGTTTGATAAATTGAAAAGGTAATTATGTCAAAAACGGGACAAAAAATTATATTAAAGGGATAGAGATTGTGAATTTTTGTTCTATTTTGGCAATTCCCTTAAATATTTTGAGAAGTCACATTCTTTCTAACTTGACAATCAGATGGAAACGATGTAACATAAGTGGTGACAAGCGGTTTGACTCTCAAAACCGCTGATCCATGCAAAGGGGGTCTGAATATATATATCCGCAACCTATAGTTAATTAATCTGTGTGGTCCGTAAGAATGTTAAACCCATTACGGGTTGAGTTACTTGAATACGGATTAACCCGTCTGACATTTCTACTTAAATAGACTCCCAAAATTGTTCCATTTTATTATAGGAGATTTCAAATATCAGTTTTCTTTTTTCAAAATAGAAAGTTACTAAAAGTTTCAAATTTTTACTTTGAATTGTTAATTTCACTATATCCTTAAAAAAAGAAAGATAAATACTCTAATTTTTTTTGTTCAATGTTATTTAACCAAAGGTGACCCAATAGAACAACATATAGTGTTTCTCCATAAAAGTGGTTAAACTTATAGCATATGGTGTTTTGATTTGAATTGTTAATTTTCGTCATATCCTAAAAAAAGAAAAAAAGCTCTAAATTATTTTGTTCAATGTTATTTAACCAAAGGCGACTCAATAGAAGCTCTAAATTTTTTGTGCAATGTTATTTAAGCAAAGGTGACCCAATAGAACAACATATGGTGTTTTCTCCATAAAGGTGGTGTAACTTATAATTTTGCCGATGATCTCTAACGCTGAAATGTTTTTATAGGTGTTGCCGGTGTTGATTGTGGCGCTGAATATTATCGCAGCGATTGGATGCCGAACAAGGCTTACACATCATGAGTTAATACACATCAAGAGAGAATGTTTTAAGCTTTGGTTTTGGTTGTATGTTTCCTGATTGCAGTTTTGATATGTGTTGGCCTCGGGTGGTGGTGGAATTTAATTGACTGCTGCATTCAAATAAGTAGCTAACCAATAATCCTACTTCACATTGTAGATACATGAATCAGTGTAATGTCATCCTAACACATCAAGATTTGGATTAGCACTGTTTCATATACTCTCATTAACTTGGACATCTGATTTCTCTCTTGCATTAAAAATGCATACCTTTTGGACTTAAATGTGTTTGGCAAGTACTATGTTACGTGGAGGTTTTGGAGTGTAAAAGGGAGACACGGATCAGTACATAATGAAGTTTCTTTACCATCTCTGGTTAAGACTCTTAATCCACTTATTATCAAATTAGAGATCTCCTTATCCAAAAAGAAGGAAATTAGTGATCTCCATGTGTTGGAATTGGTCTTCGGTTCATCTCCAGTTACAATCTCATACTGAGAATGAAACGGTGACGTTAAAGAGGAAGAGACGAGAGCTGGTCAAGCTCTAGGATGACACTCTAGATGGGCAAGAAGGTTTCTAGTGAAAGAAGTATTAGAAAGACGCTGAAGGAACTAGAGTCTTTTGGTCTTAGTCTACTTGGTGCTGAGTCACGTGGGACAACACGTGAGAAGCTAATATACTATCAATAAGACTGAGAACTTCTTCGTAAGAGTGACGAGCTTCTTCAACACCTCTTCAATGGCGTTTCTTGACTGAGAGAGAGATAGAGATGAGAGAGATCTAGAGAGAGTGAGGAGGTTTCATTCTCGGGTTCTAGGATTCTTTTCTTATTCTTTGTTCCTCTTGTAAGCAAACCGGGTTGTGGTTTGCGGGTGAGCGATGGCTTGTACACACCACCACCGGAGGTGGTTTTCCGGTGACATATAGTGGAGGCAGTTGGGGAGCAAGAGTTCTCCCCTCCGGATGTAGCCGTTCTTTAACACGGTGAACCGGGTGATCATTTTGGTGTGTCTAAGAGTTTATCGATTAAGAACCTGAGAATCAAGATTGGTGAAATCTGGTTTGATTCCTCAACAAGTGGTATCAGAGCCGTGGTTTGGCGATTCACAGGTTAAATCGACTCACGGAGTTCATGACTTCTTGCGGTAAAGCAATATGAGGATATAACAAGAATCGTCGAAGTCGGAGACAGAAGCAGTACGTTCTTTATCGGCTTCAATGGAGTATACGACGAGCAATAGGAAGTTCTTCGGTGATGGCGGTATCTGATTCTCTGAAGAGGTTTTAAGTTAACTTCCTTGTCGCAAGTTCAATCACGTTTCCAGAAAGAAGGATCAAAGGTTCGGCGACTTCCAGTGGTTCGATGACTTTCTATGGTTGAGTGATTCACGGCGGTTCTGTGATTCATGAAGACGATGTAAATTATAAGCTGGAGAAATCAAAGACGAAGCCTCAACATCATGGGTTCACATGAAAGAAAAGAAGGTCCTGGTGTAGGATCAAGTTCACCAGGAATGGAGGAAGAAAGATCACCGATTATGGCTTAAAGAAGTTGCAGGAGGAATCATTGCAAGAACGAGGAAGGGATGGTTTCAGAGAATAGTTCAAGACAGTGGACACAAGAAGAGGTTCTTGTATCTGTGGCGATGAAACCGTCTTGAGATTGATGGAGGCTGAAGGTATCATCAAGTATGGTTCGATTCAGGTTCGAAGTATGAGTTATGAAAATGACTCAGGTCAGTTAAACCAGAATCGTGACAACATCTCTCAAGACTCAAATCTTGTAGTCTGACAGAGTATTTCCACGGAAATCACAAGAGAATTTGTGATATAGTAAGCTTTGCACCACATGTATTTCTAAGGAATCCTTGCCGGGTTAGAGCATGGAGTTTTGTGTTCAGGTTGGGTTGAAGAACAACAATGGAAATGATAGATTCTGGATTCTAGGGGACGCCTTGGGAGGTGGAATCTATATGAAATTGTATGTTGAAATATCAGGTTAAGGGTTGAGATTCAAGTGTAGGTGAAGTCACCGGGGACTTTGGCTGCAAAGTTTGTCAGTTTATGAGAAGTTTTGAGATGGTTTTGTCTACATGTTAAGTCTCTGAAACTCAGTTGAATGCTGTGATTATCAAGTTTTATAAGGTGGATCATCGAGAAGCTTGGAACAGCAAGAGAAGATTCAAGAAAAAAAAAAGTGAATCAGTGCTGCAACTTCCAGAATAAGAGTCAAGGCTCTAAAGGAAGCATGTGCAGTCTTCAAAATCACAAGGAAACTGAAACTGGTTAAAGCTTAGAAGAAGACTGGGTGTGGAACAACCAGTCGTCTGCTGAATCAGATGAGTTAGTTTGGTAACTGAGAAAGAAGCATTTGAAGCTTTGATGGTAGTTGAGTCAAGCTCAAGGTGGAGTTCTCAACTCAAGGTGGATTTCTCAGTGGATTATAAAAGTGTTTCAGATATGAATGTGAGGTTATTTGATGGTGGCTGAGACAAGGGTATGTTGAAGCTCTTGGTGGCACGAAAGAGGATCGTGTGATAAGGCCTGAGAGTGTTACTCTTGCTAAAGCTAGGGGAACTAGGAGAAAGAGTCTAGTTTCTGGTACATGGCTAAAGTAAAAGAGTCAAGGATACCTAGTCTGCCTGGTTATAGGGAGACCCAGACAATATAGATCCTAAGGCATAATCTCAGTTTGTAGCAAGCCAAGGAAAAGATGCTTGTGTAACTTGAATTTGCAGAAAATTCTGTTGAGGTTAAATCTGAGGTTTAAAAGGTTCTAAAGGGAAGCAGCAGAGAAGTCTTCTGGTTGTATCGAGGTAGATACATAAAAGTGACAGGACGTAAAGACTCAAGGCTCAGTATGATTGTCATGTCTCCGGTTCACTCATTTTTCCAGTGTACAAGTTCAGGAAGTGTTCAAATTTCTACAACTGAAAAAAGGTGGAGTGTGTGTTCTGATTAACTTGAAGCGGCTGCAACGTAAAGAATAGTATGTTGGGACTGATTTCCAGTACATCATGGGAGCTATTCAGTCAGCCTATTACAAAACGTCTTATGCTGATGGGAGTGCAGTGAAGAAAGATTTAACGTAACGGCTGAGCTAAGCGTAAGAGGCACGGGAGATTCTAATAACGTGGTTTCCAGGTGGAGTCAGTGCTACTAAATGATGAGCAAGCATGCTCAGATTACATGTTTAGACTTCAAGTGGAGCTATGTATTTGGAAGTGTGTTTGACACGTAGCTCGGAAGGGAATAGTTAAGGTTAATAAATTCACTAGAGATTGAGATTCAGAACTGGTTTGTGCATGAAGCTGACAGAATGGCCAAGAAAAGTCAAGACGTTAAGAAGCTTTCCGGTCTGGTTAGATGCTTTGGAAAAGTAACGAACATCTAAGGTTTCAGTTGCAGGTTAGTGATTTCAGAAAGAGGTCTGGAAGGTGGTTCAAAGATGAAGATGATTGAAGTGTGTTTCAAGCGGTTTTTCTAACGAAAAAGAAATTGAAAGAGACAGCCGTGAGGTTCAGGAGATATTGTCTCAGGTTTAAGTCACTTCAAACAGGTTGATCGGAAATGTAAGGCATGGTCAAGCAGATTATCTTATCGCAGATGTATGCAACTGAAAGAAAGTCCTAGCAGGATACAAATGCAAGAAAAAAGATCAGTTCTGCATTTGGAGACAAAGATATTGGTCTGGTTACATCATGGAGAAGTTGTTCTCGGTTTATGACTTACTGGACAGATACGTGAAGGTTCATCAGTGGAGAAGACATGTCAAGATAGTAATGGTGATTTTTTGGGTTCAGGTCAGAGACGACAGTGATGATGGTGGAGTAGTCTGCATTCAAGTAAATGTTTTGCAGGGAAAAGTGGCAGCTAAGAGTGATACCGTGGATTCTAGAATTGGTATTTGCACAGCTGCAGATATTAAGTCTCAAGGGAAGCGAGAGCTCAGTTGGTATGAGACTTGGTTCTACCAACAAGTAAGGACGACTTGTATCTGTACAACATCACAAGAGGAAAATCAAAGGAGTTCTTCTCAGGGGATGTGATGCGGACACCAATTGTGGTGGGGTTTACAGCAGAAGTGATATCAGGGATTCTAGATGTGATATCTATGTAAGCTGTTAAAAGAAGGATTTGAACAAGGTTAAGCAAAGATATTGGTTTCGAAAGTCTTCTTAGCAAGGTGGAGCTAGGCGGCGTGTCTTGTTGGTAACAACAACGGAGCAAATTAATGCTTAAAGTTCAAGCAAGTCACTGTAAGTACAATCTCAGATTTTAATTAAGACTAACAAGATGTTGGTTGAGATTGTTTTACAGGTTTGAGTCAGGGATTGTTTCAGATTGAAGCATGTATGATTCAAGGATCTACAGCATAGATTCAAGGGAGTTTGTTTCTAACATCAGTGCACATGATAAGAAACAAAAGGCTAGCACTAGAATCAAGTTGCAGTAGGATATGTTTGTCTTAATCACTGAAACATGTTTATGATTGGAACAGAGATCATAAAGGAGACTGTGTGATTGATAGCTCATGAGCGGTTTAGCTTATGGAAATTTCTGTTGATCTGTAAAATGCATTATCTCGTGGTGTTAACTACTGTTTTGAGATTATTTTACAGGGAATCAAAGTAGCTTCAAGGAATGAAGCTAATGTGATTCAAGTTTGCACTTTATTGAAATGAGAGGAGACTAAAGACTTGAACTCACTGCAGGAGTTTATATCAGGAGTCATACTCAAGTGATGGTTAAGTGCAGGACTGCCTACAAGTTTTGAAGGGAGCATCAATGGGAGTTTTGGCTGACACAAGGATGTGTGGAGCTAAGTGAACTGAGTTATTGGTTTTTGGTTCAGAAGAAAGTCTAACCTTACTTCTGGAATTCACAATATTTATGTCTAATTCATTGATGTTACTAATGAGACGTTTGCTATATGAGTCAGACTTATGCAGGTTCGTATAAGATTGATGTGGGGTGTGCAAAGCTAGAAGTTGAAACTGAAAGTTTCAGGAGGCTCCAAAGACTAGAGATAGAGGCTGAAGATTCTCTGGTCATGAGTTGCGGATCCGGCACGAGAGCAGTGTTGGAGGCTTCGGTGAAGGTGTTATCGGAGGATTCAAAATTCGTAGGTCATAAGTCATGATTGAAGAAAGAGGTCATCTGAGATTGAGTTGAACCTTGACCAAGGTGGAGATTGTTGGAATTGGTCTTCGGTTCATCTCCAGTTACAATCTCATACTGAGAATGAAACGGTGACTTTAAAGAGGAAGAGACGAGAGCTGGTCAAGCTCTAGGATGACACTCTAGATGGGCAAGAAGGTTTCAAGTGAAAGAAGTATTAGAAAGACGCTGAAGGAACTAGAGTCTTTTGGTCTTAGTCTACTTGGTGCTGAGTCACGTGGGACAACACGTGAGAAGCTAATATACGATCAATAAGACGGGCTTTATTCTCAAATGTCTCACAACCCCAAAAATTATTCTCTAATAACCTAATTTTAA